>LLKJ01000574.1:0-15808 GCA_002242865.1 Clarireedia sp. CPB17
TCTATACACATCTCACCCCCCCTTCCCCTAACCATCATCCCACCCCTAAGCAAACAGCCTATCCACCCACCCATGCACTCTCGTCCTCGGCGCCCTCTGCACATAATTCCTTGTATACTCCTCAATCTCCTCCACCTCCCTGGTCCTCAACTGCACCTCTTCGGGTTTCAACCACTTCGTCTTCTTAACCAATTTCCACGTCACAAAAATAACCGGGAAGACGCCGATCATGGCGTACGAGAAGAGAAAGGTGGGGATGTCCCATTGACCTTTGTGGGGGGGTTAGTTTTGGGTTTGAGCATGATCGATGGGGAGTGTGGATAGATGGGTTGGGTTGGGTACTTACCGGGTAGGAAAACGGTATAGCCCCCAACGAAGGCCATGATGAAACAGCCCGTGAGGGCATAGTAGCCGCAGAAAGGCTGCCAGAAACTTTTGTGGGGGAGGGTATTGCGGTCAAGTCCTTGGGCGTCGCAGGCTCGCTTCCACTGTGGTTGGGCGTTAGTATCTGCTGCTTGATGAGGCTAGACCGGTCACCGATGGGTGGAGGAGAATAGAGATGTAGTCCCTGTGGTGCGGGGGTTCGTATGGAAGAACCAGACTTACACAAATGAAAGTATATGATATGACAGAGTAACTGATCAATTGACTCGCCGTCACAAGGTTAACGAACCACTGCAACACAATCGCAGCATTGTTGGAGACTTGGAGGAACGAGAGTAATGCAATCGCAAGAGTAACTCCAACACAATAGATAGGCACACCCTGTTTCGTACATTTGGTCAGAAAGCGCGGAGCCTTGCCCTCGAGGGCTAACCCAAACAGTGATCGCGAGGCACAGTAGACGTATGAATTTCCAGCAGAAAAGGCCGCTCCCAGCACCATAGCGTTGACGATATCAGGCAGAATCTTGATCTGAAGGCGATTCATGGCCACCACATACGGCGATGCTGCCGCACCTGGAAGACCGTTTGTAAACGCATCTTTGAGCTCTTGGTCGTCATACGGTACCAGAATACCCACTGCCAGACTTCCGAGCACGAAGAAGGCTGTCAGACGATAGAATACTCCGTTGAATGCTCTGGGCATTACTTTTCTAGGATTTTCAGCTTCACCAGCCGCCATAGAGACGTAATCTGGTCCGGCGATCGTGAAAGAAGCTTGAATTAAACATTGCAGAAATCCCAGGAAGCGACCAAGAGATCCGGTCTTGTAAAGTTCGGCGAATGCACCTGGCGTGTTCCAGAAACGAAACCCAAATCGATCACGGAGAGGATTTCCACCGAGCATGGTAACGAAGGTAAAGCAGATCAGCCCTACAATGAGTAGAACTTTGCCCATGGCGAGGTAGAACTCGCTTTCGCCGTACCATTTGACTGCAAAGATATTGATAAACCTATCATGTTAGTTCATGAAAACCAACCCAGTGACATCGTCTTACCCATAGCAGAAAATTACAATGGCAATCATTCCCCCTGCAGGTACCGCGTCACTCCAGTAATGAATGATAACGTTACAAGCGACGATTTCGAACGGGACAAGTGCAGCTTCAAAAATAAAGAAGTTATATCCTGCAGCAACCCCGAAAGCTTCATCGACGTAACGACCAGCAAATCGAATGAATGGGGAAGAGATTGGCAGGTAAGTTACCATTTCGGCCATACACTACATGCTATCAGCTCAATTGGACCCCTCGGCATTGACATGAAAGACTACTAACATTTGTGACAGCCAGAATGAATGTACACCTATCATAATATAGTTAGAGCCATTGATGCAGAGAGGTGTATTGCACAATGTGTTACGCGAAACAACATAGTAATTGGTCGATGCACGACACGGGAGTAAAGCAACGATTATAAGTACCATATTGTGAAAGCTAGAAATAGACTTCCCGGCCCTCCATTGATCAGCCCTTTGCCAATCGACACAAAAAGCGCAGTTCCAATGGTTCCCCCAATACCAATCAATTGAATGTGTCTCGGTCGTAGCTGACGATGCGTAGAATCAAGTGTCGTTTCTATGACCGGCGACCCCAGTGATCCGACAGGTGACTCCAGCAGTTCTTCCTCGTGCTTTTCATATCGAGGAAGTGCATTCCCGGCATGTTTGTCCGAAGCAATGTATTCTGCACCCGCAGAATGAGGAAGTTCGAAACCCGAAGAAGACATCTTGCAGCGAGTTAAAGCAGGCTCGAGAGAAACGAAAGGAAAAACGGATAGGGAAATGGTGAGCTAGAAGTATAAGCTAAGATATCCGTTCAGCTACGTACTGTACTGGCTAGAATGCCAGTTAGCATGCCTTGTCCTTAATCCTGGCACGTTTTGTCCAACCATTTCACTAATGGTCCCGGTGCTACTAGATAAGGGTCCACCGTAAGGTTTAGAACGAACCGCTCCGATGCAAAGACCTTGAATATTGTATGAATGCGCGGCAGATACAAATGCAGCTTATGACATGAAAGCATGGAAGGAACACTTCCCCATTGGTTGCTTCCCCATGATTTTTGCAAGTCAGGGAATAGTGTTTGGGCCCCAGATAATATTTCCCTCGCACATCTCAGCTTGCTGCACGACTTGTTACCTTACTTGACAGTGCGATCCATGATCGGCGTTCTCGTGCCCATAGTTTGACACTGCATGCTTACAGTGTAACTTTATGTAAATCCGGTGAGCTACCGGGAAACTGGTGGATAAGATGTACCGAGGACTTTCTATGTTTTGCAGGACTTAACCATTTTCATTACCTCACGGAACCAAAGCCTCGGTACTTTGATTGCCGTATTGAAAGTGAAAATTTGCATCTGAGGAGAGCGGAAAGATAAATAGTGGGATGAAGTAGTGGGGCTATTGGAGGGGAAGCGGAATTTCCAGCTCAGCCACACGCCACGCGCCACCGCCACACATAGCTTTTGAACAGAGGGGTTACATAAAGCAAGAGCAGCTTGTTATTCCTCTCCTTATCACAATATAAAATACGATTCATATATCCAGAAGCTGTTGACCAAAGTAAATTATCTACAAGAATCCCACTACAACTACACCATGCCTTCCTTCACCGAAAACCCAACGACATCCTCAAACGATGCATCAAACTCCGCTACAGATACCTCTCCTTCATCGAATACCTCCAGCAGCCAGACAACGACATCCAACGAACCCCAGCAAAAGTCCGAGGCTGCTCTCGCTGCAGAGAGGCAGTACGAGGAACTTATCGAGGAAGAATACGCCAAAAGGGAAGGAGGAGCTTAGATGTCTAAGGAATGAAGTTGGGATGGATGTTGGATTTGCATGAAGGCTAGTTTGTCAATGAAGGGGGTGAGGCGACGTATTAGGATTGCGGTTCGAGAGACGACGGAGTATAAGATGGGTAGCTTTTAGAGTTCCCTTATGAGCTGGGATCTTGTTTGGTGTATTTGGAAATATGACTTCTCTGCTCCGCCAGTGCAGCATTTGATAGCGTTACATGGAATCAGCTCCGCATCTCCTTATGGAAAGTAGCAGTGACCTACCAATCATGCTTGATCCATGTCCCAGTACCAATGCAATTCCCGTCCTTACGTTTGTATAAGCTGACGACTGCATAGCCTGCGGGAAAGCTTGTAATGGGTATACTAGCAGATATATAGTGTTCGGAGAAAGATACCCAAATGTATATAATCAAGCTGTTGACATTTATATTCCGGTGCGAGACATCTCAGTTCCTTGGTGTATGGAGTTCCAAGACCATACGAGGTCATTACCGAAGTCCATCATTACAGAAATTCCGAGCCACGCTGCCAGTGCGGGTTAAGGGTCTTGTTATATCCGAGTTAGCTCCGCCTGAAAATCACCGAAGTCACAAACGGCTTTTTGAGAAGGGACATTACAAGTCTGTACGAAAACGATAGCATAGCAGAAATAATGCAGGCAATCCACCAAGAACAGAAGAGGAAATTCTTTCATTTTGACAAGGGGGATACCTAACTAGACTTCTGGAACCCAAAATGGAACACTTCCTTTCAATTCACCAAACAATTCCCCAAACAATTCCCCATGTGTGTGCAGCGGAGCTTGGGACGGAGAAACTCCACTGCCCCACAAAGAACAAAGAACAGTCCAAGCATAACAACATTGACCAATCAGCAACCACGTATTAAGCACATTTCCTGAAATCCGACCAATCAACACCCTTACAATTCTGCTGACCGTAGTATCCAGACAAGCAAGTCAAGCTCCTCCCGATCCAGGGCGATTTGGATTGACTTTCACTTACATCCGCTCCGCATAAGAAGGAAAGCTTCGACCCGGACTATCAAACATATAAGACACCACGATGGTCGCAAATGATCCGCCAAACAATCTAGCAAAGTACGAGCGACTCCAGAATCGAGGCCCGACCACTGCATCCAAGACTCGTTCGGTCCCGAAACCATCTGCTTCCTCGAGTACAAGTGCAGGCGATATCCAGTCGTCTGCTTCAAGGCCGACAACAACATCAAGACCGTTCAAGAATACATCTCGCCCCAATCTACGAAGAAATATATCATCAGTTAAACACATTCCCAAAGCCATGTCTCTAGTAAACGTCCTATCACTCGTGGGTCTGAAGAACGTCTTCTTCCAACAAACCACAACCTCCAAGCGAAAATCCAACCGCGAGTCCAAGGCTTCACAATACACCAGTCCCGTCGATTGGAGCACTGTATCTCGGCAACCATTACTAGGAGACGAGAACGGACGCTCTAGCCAACTACATTCTTCAGACCCCGAGGGATCAATTTCCGACGATAGCACCCTAGATTTAGAAGCGCATGACGGGAGGTTGGAGAAGGGAGCTCAGAAGAGAGCGTTCAGGATCGATGCCAGGATTATCTCGGATGCGACCATTGGACTTTCTGATGGATTAACGGTTCCGTTTGCGCTCACTGCGGGCTTATCAGCGTTGGGGAGCACACATGTAGTCATATACGGAGGACTTGCAGAATTGATTGCAGGTGCGATATCCATGGGACTGGGCGGATATCTAGGTGCTAAGAGTGAACTGTAAGTCAACCTCTCGAGATGCCGAAAACCTAATCTGATCTATCTCACAGCGCTTCATACCAAGCCACAAAGGAAGAAACCGAACGACTTATCGAGACCGACATTCAAGGTGTCCTTGCAGACGTCATTGAAGTTTTCGAGCCTTACAATCTACCCAAACACACTCTAGACGATCTCACGACCCATCTTGCCAACTCGCCCCGCCTGGTCGATTTCGTTATGCAGTTCCAGCACTGCGAAGAAGAACCCGCTGCGTCGCGGGCTTTGGTTTCAGCTACTACCATTGCGATGGGATACTTCCTGGGCGGCCTTCTACCTCTCCTGCCGTACTTGTTCGTTGATCAGGTGTATACCGGGTTGTACATCTCGATCGGGATTATGGTGTTCACGCTCTTCGTCTTCGGATACGTGAAGACGGCGGTTGTGATGGGATGGGGAGGCTCTAAGAACATCAAAGAGGCGTGCTTTGGTGGTATCCAGATGGTGGTTGTGGGATCTGCTGCTGCTGCTGCGGCAATGGGACTGGTTCGATTGTTCAATGAGGGAGGTTCGGTTCCTGGGGTATAGATTGATGGACTTTGAAGTGAATTTACGCATAATGACGGCGCACGGGGTGGGTTTGGCGTTGGGCTTGCTTGGTATGATCTTGTATGTATTGTGGAGGGAGGGGTATTAAAAGAATTGGGGTCTCTCGAGCGAGCGAAAGCGATCGAGTTGTATAATTGGCATGGCGTCTGCATTGAGCGGTCGGAATCATGATGCTGCATGGATATGTAACATATATCGGACGAAAATAAATTGTCTATAAAACTTTTCAGTCGGTGAATCTGGTATGAAATGAGTTACTCTAATATTTCCTCTCATGGAGAAATGGTTGTGAAGACGAGACGAGATGAGATGAGATAAGATTAGATTAGATGCTATCGAAACTCCACTAATATGTATGTATAAAGTCCATCGCACAGTTGCGGACGGAACTTCAACCAACTCAAGCGGGTCATATCATAATAGGCACCTACGTACAAACCAGTTCACGTCCCACGCGGGTCCAGAATAACTATCGAACTAATCGTCTCTCACATTTCTCCTCGCATTCATTCCCGCTATCCGTATACCCAACCCCGGGCGCTTTCTTTCCCACCTCCTACATGGGGTGCATACCTACAGCCAGAAACGAATTCGTGCGCTTGAATGGAGAGGTCGAGACGAAGGTTAGGGAGTTGGGTGGTCAGAAAACGTTGTATCCAAGGGCGTGTTATACGAAAGAAAACTTTGAGGATATGTAATGGAAAAGAGTACGGTGGTGCAATCTGTGTTTGAAAAGCAATGCAATGGAGGCTACTGAGGAAGTACTGAACAGATTAAGGATCGGATGTTGTGGTTACAACCACGCCATGTTCCTATTTCCATGCTCTTACTAGTGTTTTGTCCGCCCCAAACCTTCAACAGAACAGGGCAGTGCATGAAGTTCTCGAATTCGCAGCCTGAGATCCAACTTTTTTTCTTTCGCAAAGGGCACAGCACAATTGAAAACGCAAGTCGTGTTTCAATAAGAGCTACAAAAGGGGCGGGAAATCCTGTGCCATTCTCGGACTTCGAATGAATGCTCCTATCAAGACTCTGATTTGGGGGCTCAAACCCTTTCTCATAACTTCATATCTAATAAAATCTCCCAATAACTCCCAACAGGCCTCAATGAATAAATGTACGGCTGCTACACTTCTGGAATACATCCTCAAATAGGCACCAAATAGATTTCCGAACGACCTACCCCTGAGTTTAGGGGGTCGGAAAGCCTTGCCAAAATTGTGGCTTTTTCCAAGAGCCCCTTTAAATAATGCCTTGTTGGGCATATTAATTCTTTTGTTGTATATATAAATATCTATACCCTCTATGTTAAGTCACTACTGAAGTGAGATATCTTCAAGGTAATGGGTCCCGAAAATTGTGATCCCACTGCTCCAATCAGCTGGCAGCCAAATCCAGATGTGTATGGTATTGGTGTAAGTTCTTTTAACCTTTCCTCCAATCACCGACTGCTGATATTATTTCATGACATAGGTTCTTGTAGGCTTTGTAGCCACAGCATATATAACATCCATCTGCTGCATCATAAAAAACATACTTGATCACAAATATTCAAAGTCCGGGAACGCCAATGGATTTAAAAGATGGTCATTCGCATTAGGTAGTGCTATTACCTCCTTTAGTGACCAACAAGTCATAACAGGGATATCGTTGATTCTGGGAGGATGGACGCAGATTCCTCAGGGGCTCTCAGTTTATTATTGGGAGACAATTGCAAACCTCGCTTGGTTCTCAGCAGCAACACATCTTATCACTCTCACATCACTTCGCACTTCAAGGTCATGGGGTTTGTTCAACTCCCCAGTTAGAATCATGCGTGTCACGCTCATGGGAGTCTTAATTGTAATGATCATCGTTGCAATGTGGCCTATGAGCTTTATATTGGACGCGGAGTCACTTTACATTTTGTCTTTGAATGGGAAACCAACAGCGATTCCTATTTGGTGCTTGTACCATCCTAAGATTTCTTGGAGAGTGCTGTGGCATCCAGAAGAGACAACTAATATTATATCTAATAACTATGGGCCATATGTACACTTCAATACTGGATGGTTTTTGGTTACCATTTCGGTTCTGGTGGTTGGATATATCACTCGAATTCAACTATTATTTTTCGAGGACTTCACCATTTGGCACACACTTCTACGAGCACCAAGAGATCAACCGAGCAAACTTGTTGAGGCAAGATTGTCTAAGCTGCGCGACTACCGCCCGGCTCAAGGAAAGCAACTGCTCTTGCGTGGGATGGTGGTATTAGCATATAAATTTGCATATGCTTTATATGCATTTGTCATCATATGGAAGGATGTCCATAGCTCTGTCTTATGGGAGGTATGTTTCAATCTTGATCAGTCTACACCCATTAGTATACTCATCTGTAACGTTAGTACACCTGGCTACTGCTTTCACTGGCATGGGGAACATTCCGGCTTTTCCAGTCTCGTGTCTACAACCCCGAGGAAAATGTATGGGGTTTCGGCCAGGTTGTTGCAGTGGGTATGTTACTCTTGCCAGTTACGACTTTTTTTGGTATGTTATGACTCTGTGAGATAATCCTTTTTACAGAAACCATCTAAAACATTCCAGATGCCTTCAATGCTTTACCGTTAGATGTCAACACAAGCGCGACTTTACCGGCATCCAATCATCTAAGACTCCCATTGACATCTCATTCTCGCCAGTTCCCGGCTATAGCCCAAACAATACATAGTCATACTTGGTATTTAAGAGCTTTCATTCTCTTATATACATTTTCTCTTGCCATAGGTATATTTATTCTACATCGTCTCGTCGCAGGCATCTCTCAATATATATGGATATACCGCTCCGTCTCAGGAGAAATAACGGTGGAAATATTCATATTCATTGCTTATGAGATACTATTTGTTTATCTATTCATTTTGTTATTTGCTCCTGGAATGCAATGGGTAGTTGAGAAAATAGCTGTACGTTTCCAGAGTTATGTCAAAAGTACGATAACGTATCTGCTATGGGGGATCTTGATGCTTACTACCTTATGTCCGGGCCTGTATCTTGCGCTTTCTATTGGCATTTGGCACCTTTAGGCAGTGACTGGCTAGTCATAGTAGAACTCTGGCGGGCATCGTGTGATGCAGACGAGAGACCATAGAATTCAGAATTCGGCTCCACGGATCCACTGGCATCCAGGTGAGAACGAAGGTTTATATAATACAATAAGACTAGATATTCACCATATTATCCCAGTCCCTCTAATGCACATGAGGTCCCTCACAGAAAACTCAAACTCGCAGCTCGGAGAATATTACTTTCCCTTACCCCTTCCTCTCCCCCTTCCAGCCCTTATTCGATCTCTCCTCCAAGCTTCTTCCTTTTGTTCCCATTTTCTCCTCGTTTCCTCCAGTATCATTCCAGGTGTTCTACCAGCTAGGTTCAATGGTGATCAAGATCACATCCAGCATCCAAAAAGACACCAATCACCTCGTTCTGCAATCTCATCAGCTCAGCATTTGTCCATGTATCAGCTCATCGCGATAGGACCGATTAGTCAAACGCCTTTGATCATTCATGTAATACCCGCTGGCTGCTTCATGTAGCGGTGTGTTCCCCATAGAATTTCTGGCATGGAGATCGGCGCCTCGGCTGATGAGAAATCGCACTGCGTCGATAGAACGCAAATTACTCGCTGCAAAGTGAAGAGTGGTATTGCCCTCTACGCCAGCATCATTGAGACCCGCGCCCTTCGCCAGAAGGAGTTCTATCAGGGCCGTATCCTTGTTTACTAAATGTAGCGGCGTTTGTTCTTTTTGATTTCGTGGACCTGCGTCTGCACCGTGTTCGAGCAAGAGCTTAACACTAGCCCGAGCGACAAAGGCATGTCGGCTACCGCTTTGTGTTTCTCCAGATGATGCAAGATGCAGGGCCGTGTTTCCTCAGTTATCTGGAATGTTGATAGAGATGGGATTGCTGCCTTTCAAGAGTAAGGTAGCGGTGTCGGTAGCTTGAGCAACAATATCATCTCTGGCCCAAACTTCGTTCTCAGGCTGATTGAAGCTCTCAGCGGCTCAGTGAAGTGGAAGAGATCCAGAAACATCTCGGCATAATAACATATCTGAAGTGTCGATGCTGCCTCGACTGTCCAGCAGAATTTGAATGCCTTTGTAATTCAGATACAAGCTACCCACATGAAGAGAAGTGAAATCTTCGAGAAGAGTTTCATCGTATTTGGACCAAGACTCTAGCTCTCTTTTTGTCTTTGCATATGCGTCTGCACCTTTATCGATAAGACGTTTCACCAATCCAGGACTCACCCTCGAGATAGCTAGACTGGGAACCGTTTTATGGATGTCGGCGCAATTTGGGGAATCACGAGCGCAAGCACCGCGGTCAAGTAGAAGCTGCATGAGATCTTCACTACAAGCCACATGATGGCGTAGGTATCCTTCTGGCTCACTCGATGCTGGCACCGTGTCCGGAAGGTGTAAGGTAAACGAAGCAGCTGCACAGAGCAACGCCGTCATGTCCTATTTCCGGGGCGTGAATATCAACATTTGCAGGTTGACAATCCAACAGAAAACGTGCTGTATCGAGATGAGCTCTGCTGCTGGCTACATTTAGTAGTAGGTAGTCTGTTGGGCTGGGAGCCTTGAGTTGAGCTGGAGTTCAATGGATAGCGTGATGCTCCAGAAGTATACGAAGACAGTCGGTAGATGCATAGTACGTCGCTGTGTAGAAAGGATCTGTGTAGATGGCTAGATCTGCCGCCAGGCCACGCATGGGTTCTCTGAGTAGGTAATGCTTTAGTGCAGACACGCCATTCAGCTCGATAATACGGTATAGAAGGTCGTTTCTGTATTTACTCTTTTTGTAGAGGGCCGTGGTGCTGTCATGGTCACACAGAGCGATGGATGTAATATTATCTGGCCGACGGAACTCGTGATAGGTCAATACTGGTGGTGGTTGTTGTGCAGCCATTTTTGGTTGTCAGAAACGAGGAGGTGTATGCATTAGATGTAGTGGGATTTGGAAGAAAGAGCGGAACAAGCAGAAGAAAATACTCAGCAGGGGCTCTTATATGTGCGTATACATTGCTCCGACGGCGCCTTGACGCAGGCATCTCAGCACTTGACTCACTCGGCGTATGATCGTGAGGCCGTTGGACTAACACAAAACAAAATATATTTCCCATATGTATCTATGACGAGTCTGGTATGCTTCTACTAAAGCTTATACCAAGCTCATAAGAGCAATAGATGTATGTTAGATTCAAAGAATTGTTCCTGAGAATTTATACATTTAACAATCAATTATTCCTAGAATAATCAATTACTCTTAAAGATTCAAAGATATAAAAGTTGCTGTGATTTCGATGGAAAATGTGGTGGGGAGATCCCTGAACTCACCCTGAAGCACTCTGCCGAGAGTGCTATTCTAGGCTGCATGTCGTCATTTCCAGCACAACAAATAAACTTACAGTAACCACTTCGCCCATCAACCACAGCTGCATCAAAATGGACGACGACGACGACTTTGGCGCCGACGCCGATTTCCTCGCAGCTCTAGCTCAAACCCCCGTCGCACCTCCAGCGCAACCACGCGTCCAGCAACCTACCCCGCAACGCGTCCAACAGCCCACTCCACAACGACTCGACCGCGCACCACCCACAAACACCTCCAGCGGTTCTAAAGTCGTACAGCCAACCCCTCAAGCTCTCGCATCGCGTTCCGCCGGCTCTTCAATTCTCGTCTCGCTACGGCAAAAGGGCAATCCCATACTCGCGAACCTCAAATCGTTTGCATGGGAGTATTCCGACATCCCCGCAGACTACGTCCTCGGCCTTACAACATGCGCGCTCTTCCTCTCGCTCAAATACCATCGTTTGCATCCGGAATATATATACAATCGCATTAAAGGTCTGCAGGGGAAGTACAATCTCCGGATCTTGCTCACAATGGTGGATATTGGGAATCATGAGGAGAGTTTGAAGGAATTGTCGAAGACGAGCTTGATCAATAATGTTACGGTGATCTTATGCTGGAGCGCGGCGGAAGCTGCGAGGTATTTGGAGTTGTATAAGAGCTACGAACATGCGAATGCGTCGGCTATTAGAGGGGTGGAGAGTAAGTCGTATGCGGATAAGATGGTGGATTTCATCACGGTGCCGAGGAGTATCAATAAGACGGATGCGGTGTCGCTGGTTAGTGCTTTTGGGAGTATAAGGGGTGCAATTAATGCGAGACCGGAAGAGGTTGCGGTTGTGGGCGGGTGGGGAGAGAAGAAGGTTAGGAAGTGGTGTGGGGTTGTGGATGAGCCGTTTCGTGCGAGGAAGGCGGCGCGGAGGACATTGGCGAGGAAGATCACGACAGAAGCTGGGGGTGAAGTGGAGGAAGGCATTCTGGATCGCGCTATACCTTTAAGTAGGGTACCGTTGAGGGAGATGGAATCCATGAGGATGAAGGCAGTTGCCGCGTCAGGTGGACAGCAACAAGCACCGGCGGCTAAACAGGCTGAGGCTTGGGAACCGGATGATGATGAAGAGGCTATGATTGCTGCTGCCCTACAAGAAGAGGAAAGGCTGTCGAGAGAGAAAAGGAAGGAGATGGCAAGGAGAGACGAAGAGCTTAGTGGAGGTGTTGCTGCTGCTTTGGCGAAGCTACGAGAGAAGCCGTAAAGAACCTCCGAACATCACGATTAATCTACTTGGAGCTGTACTCTGAGGTTACTCTGCACATCCTGTGGTGGTCTTGAACCAGTTAAAATCACGCCAGTTTTCATTTGGCTTGCCCAACCCGCCATAGAGGTTACCTCGACACTCATCTATCAAAGGGGTCTTCCATAATATTTAAAATCAATTGGCAGCTTACAAGCAATGGGAAAAGGACCAGTTCAGAATCTCGATCTACGCGGTTGCTTCATTTACGTATATGAAAGGGCGAAAGTCAGGTTGGACTATCTAGCGATTTTTCTAGAAGATATGTCGGGAGGTTCCACTCATCTTCTTTGTCCGGGCAGAGACATGTTGTCGCAAAATCATTTGCAACGAGGTACAAACTCGAGATGGATTCTTTGTCCTCTGTGGATTCAACGGCACTTCCCATGAGTTTCGCAAACTTCCGTCTACATCATTTTTATCAACCTACATAAACTCCAGACTTTTTGGCGTTGAATCGCAACTGCGGCAAGTTGCTGCCGTCCATTGTGGCACATTTCATATTCTTGAGTCTTAGTCTCAATGATTGCCCTGCTCGACCGGTTCGCCGTTGGCAGGGGTATTACGAAAATATACGAAAAACTCCGCGACAAATGCCCCATATCCAAACGGCAGCGGATGCAGAAGCACAAAAATTCCCGCCGTGTTATCAAATCTGCCAAGATCGACGTGTCGCAGTCCCGTGGCTCAGTCAAGTACAGGCCCTCTTCATGGTCCAAGTACATGCCTTCTTCATGGTCATCTTCTGACAGAAAGGAATGTAAGAAAATAGTACTCGGTCGTGAAATCCTCCAATCAACCACATCTGGTAACCCGGTGCGTTTGTCTAACAATGAGGTTTTGACCGATAAAGCGTCGCCACTTCCACGATACCCAAATCCAAGAAAGTGCCCGACGTGCTTGTACGAATACCCCGCACGTATCATCAATTCAAGTGAGTGCTCCAGAGAAGCTCCACTGAGCGCAAGACAATTGGACGTCTTTACATACATAGAACGAGATGGAGTCCTTAACACTGCTCTCGGTCTAACGAAAGATATCGTGTCTGAGTTTCAGAGGATCTCTCAGCTCGAAGAAGAAGTTGCGAATTTCCAAAGGGGTGTGGCACGTTCTTGGCAAGGGTTTGTGAAGGCTGTGGTGAAATTGTCGAAAGCAAGCCGTGAGCACTCTCCTCTATGTACTGGTGACGCAAGTAAGCGGACAACCGGATCAAAACATATGGAGACTTGGACCGATGCTGCTAAGGTGATTTATTTAGAGTGGGAGGATTTGCAACAGAAAGCACGGTGTGCGATTGATGGGCATAATGTTGAAAAATCGAAAATTTTCACCACTTTGCACCAAGCTTTAAGAGATGGAAATCTATTTGGCACATCTGCATATCGCAAGGGGCAATCCTCCTACGGCATAAAAGCTTCGTGTGAAATTCGTCAAGAAGTACACACTGCGACGCCAAGCTCCATCGCCCGTGACATGAAAGAGAAAGAACGTCGCGGAGCTGTCAAATATATGCGCAAAATGAAGTTCCGACTTCAAGATGCACAAGATAAGCTGGACGACTGGCCGCAGTATTACGACGAGCAGTACGCGAAGTACTGCCGGGCGGTCACGGCGGGGAATATGCAGGCTGCGAAGACAGTTTTTGATTTGACACTGCTGAGGGAAAATCACGACGCAATTGAGGATTTGAGGGAGGCGGAAAAGGAGTTTGAGAAGGCGAAAGAGGTGGTTAGGGGTTTAGCCGTGGAGGGGAGTGAGGAGCTTGTGGATGGGGAGGAGGAGGAGGGTGTTGAGGATGGAGATGGGTATGGGGAGTCGATGGAGAAGGCGTTGGTGAGGAATGTGGATCGGGAGAGGATTGGTAGATGGGTGGAGGGGGTTGCCATTAGGAGGGAGAAAGAGGAGGAACCAGGGGCGAGGATACGAATGGAGCTGCTTGCTCGAGAGGATTCATGTGATGAGTGGAGTGCTAGGTCGATTGGATTTTCTGATAGCGTAAGTCTTGTCGCTCAGGGGAAGGAAAGGACTAAGATCGATACATGGGAGGAGAAGCGTAGTGGGGCTGACGAGAAGGAGAAGGGAGTTCAAGGAGAGTACTGCATACATTAAATAGGAGTCCAATTGGATACCTTTCACTTTGTATAACTTCCAAACGAGCATGCGCCTTATCATGAAATCAATGATAATCTTCCTGTTGTTTGATTGCTTCTCGGTTCTATATGAGTGCTGCGATTTTTTACCTTTGGAGGCGGTACCCACTTATCTTTACCCTACTTTCTCTCTGATTTCCATTTTTCCCATCCTGCCTCAAATACTCCCCTCTCAATCGACCCCGCATTCTTCGAGGAACAATAATATTCCGCAGTGTCAAAAGTCTGGGGTGGAACTAGAGCGGTTCTATGAACTACCACATATATAGACACATTTTCTCGAGGGCATTCTAGACCCAGGTGAAACATGACCAATGTATCGCTTCAGGTTGGAGTATCACCGAAAAGTGATTAGTGATTAGGGAAACAGAAAAACGTGACGAGCACTCGTGTAACAGAAACAGAAACGATCTCCACGTTTCAAGCCCATTTGCCCAAAGGAGGTTAAAGTTGCTGACGCCCAAAATCCAATGACTAAGTCGCAGGGTTTCAACACGGCTCTAGAACTCGATCTACTCTAAACCAGGCAGAGGAGATGAACGGTACGCGAAGCTGGAGAAGCGTTTCTGTGCGTGCAAAAGCTTGTTTCTTCTTCTGTCTGTCCTGTCCGACGTCCAGTGCATTCCCCCGGGTCTAGTCCGCAGCTTTGTTTCGTCTAGTTTTTTCTTCACCATGTTTGATGTTTCATATCAGGCTTCGTGAAACTTTCGCGAGGTCTATGCGTATGGGACTACTTCCTTGGGGTTAGCAGCTGCTTCATGGGGAATAGTTGGACTCCAGATAAGATAGACGGAAAAGCTAATTTGGACAGCTGTTTGATTGTGTGAACCGGTACAAGGGACAATAAGAAGTCTCCGAGGAATTGAGGTTGCATGTTCCCCTTTTTATCAGTCCACCGCTACGCGCTATATCGTGGCAAAGGCGAATTCCACGAGAAATGTGTACTTTTGTATTGCTTAGTACTACAATCAATATTGCAAGACCTACCTTTACCTGTCGATCACTATTCTCGTACAGCAGCCTTCCTTAAATAGTCAAACTAACGAGGGAACTATTGCTAGACGCTAGCTGCTAGATAATGTACAGTTCAACTGCTGTCGCGACTCGCAACTAGAATGCTGCGCTTCTTCACTCGGCTCGATTATTATGTATAGACTCTTTCAGATTTCCTCTCGCGCTATTCCTAATGCAGTAGCATTTCCTTTATGTCAGATTCAATTTAGCCAATCAAAACTTGCTCATCGCAGGGTCACATCCACCTCACCTCGAATGCAACAAATAATATCCAATTGTCAACCACCAATTCTGCACGCAATGCACTCCCACCCCACTACCACCCCCCCCCCCTCCCATCGCA
>LLKJ01000575.1:0-30484 GCA_002242865.1 Clarireedia sp. CPB17
ATCTCTAGTCTGCCGCCACGGCAGTGGCCCTCGGAGAGCCAGCGGAGCGTCATCCAGATATACTGTAGCACAATCATATGACAATTCTTTATATTAAATAAATAAGAAAATAAACAGGAAGTATATGATATTCTTGTCCAGAAAATCAAAATAACCTCATTTCTGTAATCATTTTGGCTTCTATCTCAGACGGGCGCATATATATCTCTCTTGGAGAGCATAGCAATAGAAATCTCTATCCTTTTCGAAGAACACCAACTATCAATACCCTTCAGTGAATATAAGGAAATAGACAGTATAGCGAAATCGACTCGATTTCGCCAGCACCATATCCTAGAAATGTCGATGCTTTCGATCTCAGTTGAGCTCCGGGAAGAACCTGATAGTAGCTGGTATACTACTCTATATATTGGCGACGAATTTCTAGACGGCGCTTTCTCTCCGACCAAAGATCATTTGTCCAGACATGATCATCATAAATTTACCCGCAGGCTTCAATTCATTCCTCTAAAGTTATCGAAGGAGATGATTTGGATGGTTGTTTTGAAAAGCCAACCGTTATAAGTAGTAATGGGATAGTTAGTGCTATATGGAAATTGCATAGTCAGGAGCGTTACCCACCACGATCTATTCATCGACTAGCTCATGTTACTCTTAATACAAAAAGGAAGGATAGCTGACATTCTCGTTCTACTCGTCTTGCATTCTTTATACCTCACTGGTTTGAAAGCTCTCCCAGCTCAAGCAGAATATCATATATATGGCTCATTTGGATGCAAATATCCAGAACCTTGAGCAAGTCCTCACACGCATTGTCGGCTGGCATCACAGAAATGGCGGACAACCGAACGCCATAGCCCGATCGAGAAAACTACCCTCAGTACTACCACTGAGAGACGTGGTCAGTGTAGTTGAACTCTTGGCTTCGAAGTACACTACCCATTTAGTAACACGATGTACCTAGGCTGCGAACCTACCCAGTGGGTTGAGGCACCCATGGGTGGGTTATGATGACTAATGAGTACCTATTGCGTGGGTTGAGGAGGAGATTTACTATCCATTTTCTGTCACGGGCTCCTATAGGAGGTGTGCCACCCCCCCTGCTTGGGTATATGGGTGGGTTGAGGAGGTGAAATTACCCACCCATGGGTACCCATTTCGCAGCCTAGATGTACCGAGAGCAAGGCGTACTCTACAAGAATACAGTCACGTATATTGGGTTGTCCAGCTAAGCAGTACGGAGTTGGCTCATCAACCTCCACGATTAGGTCATGTGAAGTCAGTCATCCACAGTTTTCTCAGAGTCTTGGAATCTTTGGACAAGGAGAAAATGACGATGTTTCCGGAAAGACTGAAGATAGATTTCGCAGGAACTTCAGAGGAATATGTGATGCACACTGCATGGTCGGATGTTTGTGGTTGTGATATCGCTAAGCATATATAGTATTTACAGGTTGAAAGATAAATAGAGTTACGAGAAGGAAATCCAGTACTAGAAGAGAATTGGCGGTGCTCAAACTGTTGTCAATCGTGCCTACAAAGCCTATTCCAAGACCCATCTGCATGTAAGCTGAGTAGAAATCGTCATTTGCGCACAAACGAAAGACACCTGATAAAATAAAGAATTGTCCCAAGTATTCCTTGAGTCTACAAGCACTGGGAGTAATAAGTATTGGAAGCACGACAGCTGCCCGACGAACAGCAGGATGCACCAGCCCAGCCCTGGCCACCACACTGGCTGTAGAGGGCAGCGCAAGCACCAGAGGTAGGGGTTGAGGAAGGGGCTGAAGCTGTGCTAGATGGGCTCGAAGGGCTCGAAGAGCTGGAACCGGAACCAGATCCTGAAGCCTCGGAAACAGTCATGCTGGCCGAACCAGAGCTGCCATAACCCTCGGTAGAGAGGATCTGATAAGCAGCGGCACTGAGAGGGTTGTGGGTCATGCCATGCGATTGGTAGTAATTGTAGTGGTTTGCAGTCGTCACTGTGCCACTGGAGCGCTTGTTCTTGCGGACAGACCAGTTTTGAAGGTAGTTGTTGCCTCGGTCGACTAGGCAGACTTGGTAGTCGCTACCGTCGCTGGTAAGAGTGCCCATGTTCTTGCCGTCAGAGCAAGGATTGTAGGTGCCGTAGTTCTCGAGAATCTGTCAAAGGTCAGACTACATTTGCATTGTTGTGTCAGTCAGTAGATATTTACATAGTTCTCGCCTTGTTGTGACCAAGTGTATATAGCAAGGTAGAAGTTACCCCCACTGTTGACGGTACCAGAGAAGTTGATCGTTCTGGGCGTCGCATTAGACCAGCCCTTGCCCGAGGTGAAATCACCAACGTTCGTCCAGGTGACCGAGTACGAGCCGGCAGCCCCGTTAGTGTAGACTGTGTTACCGCTACTGCCATCATCCCCTGGGTATTGGGGTTAGCCTAAAAGCTTTGAAGATTAGGGTACTTTTGAGCATTTCACATACAGAATTGGTAGAAGTAGCCATTGTTTGTGCCTTGAGCATTGGGACTATTGCGCTTGGTGAGCTCGGCAGATGCTGCCCCAGTAGGGCTAGCGAGGGCGCCACCTACAATCGCGGCAGCGATAAAGGCAGTAATAGAAGAGATCATGATGTCAAAATATAAGGTTTCCTCGAGAAAAGATCCTTTTGAAAGGGGGCGTTTTTGGATGGGGTGAAGGTGACTGAATAGTATGAAAACGAAGCTGCTAAACTCAGTATATATATCTTTCTTCGTGGCAAACTCTAATGGCTAAATTAAACCAATAACCTAAATGAAAGATAATATACTTCTTTATTAGCCTGAAAGACGGATGTAGAGGGTGCTGAGTTGCGGAAATTACGGAAGATGCAATATATATTTGGTTGTATTATAGAATCTAGCTTCTAGGTAGAGAACCGGATAATTATCTAGTTAACTTGCTATATCCGCAGCAATAAGAGTAGTGTGAACGAAGATATATCCTGGTACTGGCTAGTACTAGATATCTTTCCTCATATTTACAAGTGGTCCTGGATCCCAGTTCATTTATCATCTATATTATGCAAACATGAACATGATTTCTCGAGCATGAAATTAATGTTTTAATTTGTTAAAATCTATACCTATCGCTACTACTGAGAATATTTACAGCGGTAGTAGTAGCTGACCAGAACGTTACATCTATGTACGTTTATAGACACTGGAGAGAGTTAGCCTGGGTTTATTCATCAAACTTGAACCAAAGATTGAGACATACCTGGGAATACCAATCATTGCTAACAGTGCAAGTACTACCGGATTCACAGCTAGAACAACCGGCCCATCCCGAGCCTCCACATTGGCCATAACGTGCAGCAGCACAACCACCTGGTGCTGCTGAACTCGATGTACCAACACTGGAAGAACTAGAAGTCACAGTCTTCGAGGTGGTGCTGCCCGGCAAACTCGTTGTGCTGCTTCCTGTGCAGGCTTGAGAAATACAAAACCATGCCAAGTCGTCAGTCTCGTGGACCGGAACAGTATGTCCTACATTCAAAGCGGAATATCCGATCAGCTTGGTGCCGTCTCCGTAGACTATCTTTGTGTACCCTGATTGTGGTGAATTGGTGACGTTGCTTGCGAAAGAAACACCGAGCACATTAGACCACTCTTTGAGCGATTCGGCCAGATTTTGATAATACAGTGTGGTATCAATTGTACCGTGCCAACTGCAAAATCATATATTAGTATGAAACGTCCAACTAAGACACGTGTTTGACTTACATCAACATCTTAGGTCTGGACCCTGTGTAGCCAGGATAGTAACTGCGGACAAGATTGCCCCAGGTCTCAGCACTTTGGACCGTTTTACCGTTTGCGCATTGAGAGTTCCAGGCCGGCGTCGCCATGCCGGCTGTAGCACTTGCGACATAGAAACATCCATCCGGAACACCAGAATAGATGCTAGCGGCCTTGAAAACCTCAGGGTATGCACCGGCTAGGACATTTGTCATCATTGCACCAGAGCTGCTTCCTGTGACATAAACTTTGGATGCATCACCACCGTAGTTGCTCACAGCATATGATACCATGTTGACAATCGTCTGAGAGTCTCCGCCGCCATTGTGTGTCAATGATGCTTTTGATGCGACATCCCAACATCCACCGGAAGAAGGAGAGTTCGGGTATATGACAATGTAGCCGTAAGTGTCAGCGTATTGTGCGTATTTTGTTTCCCCAAAGTATCCCGGTCCTGTTCCTGCGCAGTGATGAACTGCGACAATGATTGGAGCCAGGGCTTTCTTGTTCGTCGGGACATATATATACATGCCAGCAGCCGTCGGTCCTGATTTGAAGGCGGTAACCTGCTTCAAAGAGGATGAAAGAGCAGTAGCCGAAGTTGCTAAGGCAAATAACGCCGCGAGGGAAGAGAGGAGATGCATGGTGGGCGTCCAGGTTCGTGGTTGTTGGATGGTGACTATCGAATGTTAGGCCTCGAGGATATGTCTTTATTTATAGTCTAGAATCAAAATGGTTCGAAATCAGCCCTCACGAAATAACACAGCCAGGATATCCCTGCCCTTCGTCCAGCAGTAGAATTTTGTGTTAGCGTACAAAATCGTCTCCACCTAGTTCGTATATATTCAATCTGCAACCGCTCATCTCCTCCTGTCTCCTATTTAACCTTAAATCGGAAAATTAACACCTGGTTCATGCGACCCAACAATGGCCACGACACCAAGGCGAAAGGTGGGGAAACCGTATACAGAAGTCAGGGAGACGTCCAGAACGACAAATCATCGAATTGCCGATATTAGATATATATTAGATACAAAGCTTATCCCCGCATGGAAACAAAGTTTTGTTTCAAGATTAGGCAGATTAATTACAATCTAACCATTTTAGCCTCGTTAGCTATAGCCTAAAACATGAGCTTTAGAGCATTCTCCACTAAAATGCCTTGAAGTTAATCTTAATTTAAAGTAGAGGTATCATGTAAACAGTTTTCGGGTGCTTTCCAGATATGACCTACTTGGATATACAATGGATCCAAGAGAATCGAGCTTTGGATGGCTCCTCTTGGTGGGATAATCTAAATGCCGTGCATGAGACTGTCTTCTATACCGGTATGATTTATTCAATCGAGGGGATTGACAATTTCAAAATGACTTTCGCAGTTAGACTCTTTAGTCCATCCAGTGCCTTTTGATTTAATTAGGTTCTGACACATCCCCGTTCTGAGATCACGCTATGCAGCGGGCAGTTCACAACCAAACGTTGCTACCGTTGCTACCGTTGCTACCGTGTGGTGGAAGTATTATCCTAAGGTCAAACAATTATAGGGCCGGCAAAAAGCCTTCGACTTTCACGATCCATTCTTCAGGAAAGTGAGGTCCCACTTCACCATCCCATCCTCCCGCCATCATAGCCATAGCCAGCATGAATGCGCTCGCTCCAGGGAAGTACGGAGTGGGCACCCTTGTACTCTCCGGATACCCTGCGTCATCAAAGGAAAACGCAGGATCCAGAAGGTATGCCACAGCTTGGTTCACATTACCTAACCTTAACTGATTCATTGCGAGCATTGGCCAGTCCCAGCCATAAAGATCATCCCAATGCCATAGACTGAGAACCTTCTCTGCGGTATTTCTGACGTACGTCATGTTCAACGCCGGGCCGCTCTTGGGCGGTGGTAGGAGGCCGTATATACCTGTCATTGCCGGGTGGTCCTCAACGGTGGTATTATTGCCCCACATATCAGGGATACCTTCATACACAGCAAATGCACCATCGGCGGTGGGTAGTGGAGCAAGATTGTCCCTAACTTTGATCCAGCTTGTCGGTACCTTCTCATTCAATCTTTCTTTCCATGTAATGGCAACATCTAGGCCAAATCTCCAGTACGCAATCTCAAATGCTGGGTTTATTGTTGCGTTCTCATTAGTATTCTCTGACACAGGATACATAGGTGGGCCGAGATCGTATACTTTTGTACTATGGTTGTAGAAGGCATAAGATGCCATGAAATCGGCAGATGCTTCTAGAATAGTATTCCATTTCTCCAAAGTAGTGGCGTTTGGGAACGAACGGTATTCGAGCTCTGCGAAATACATTGAATGGGGTTGCTGCCAGATGAGTAGGGCATGGATATCGCCTGGTGTAGATCTTCCTGTTGGATCAGACATCTTTCCCCAGCGAGCACCGTCATAGCCTTGTCTCCTTGCTCGTTGATATGATGATGGCAGGAATAAATTGTACATCTTCGGGATGCTGCGCCACAACATTGTCCAGCGATTCCAACGACCCCAATGAAGAAGATGCCAAAGCGTCATTTCAAGGTGGAACTTCCCATACCAACCATTGTTAGTCAAGCCTGATTCCTGTGGTGAATTGTTGCTGGGTGCTCCATTAATGGCCAGTAGGTATTGAGATAAGATTATTCTGCGCTGAAGTTCTGTGGCATTACTCGATGAAGCTCCTGTCAAATCAATGAAAGCTCCGTCCTGCCAATATGACTCCCACCACTTGGTGGACGCATTGGCAATGTAGAGGTAGTCTTTTTCTTCCACAGTCGGGTATTCAGAGAATGCTGCAATGAGTTGGACCTGTGTTGCTCCCTTTGAAAAGTTCAGGATGTAACGATGAGTATCACGAAGCGGGCCAGTGACTTGGGCATCAACATTCCAAGCGATAGAGTTGAAATATGTGGTATTGTCTATACTATGCTGGATTGCAGCGGCTCGGTCTCTCGTGGAAAGTGTCGTGTTGTGTTTCGGAACCGCGGTAAAAGCCCCGACCGAGGGGCTGTCGAATTTGCTAATATCGGGATAGGGGTAGTCGAAGAAGATCCCCAACTCTCCGGCTGACAAGAGAGACGAGTGAATCTCAATGGCCAGCGTATCAGAGTATGGATCGCACCAAGTGCTTACATTGACAATTGAGCCATTCAACGCAAACGAGGACGAAATCTTGCCTGTCCAAAGGTCTAAAGACTGGATCTTCTGAGAAAGTGTGCTTTCATTGACAGGCGAGTTCTTGAACCAGAATCCAATGGTTCCTAAATTTATTCTCTGGGGATTATTGACAAGCCAGTTCGAAATGTTGGCCTCAGCAGGGTTCGGGATATCATAATTGACAAGATGTCCATGAGTCCAGTAATCCAATCCCGTAAAGTCTAGTACGAGTCACTATTTTAACAATGCAACGGGACAAAATGTAGAGTGGTCACACCATCTATGGAAGTTTGGCTAGCTGTTGTAGGTAAACTGAAGTTATGCCAACCCCAGCTAGAAAGAATCGCAAATGGGGTGAATGTCTGCAAGTCGGTTACATCGACGCCGAAGGCAAAGTTCCCGTTGCCAACTTGCAGTGGCGTCGTCCTGGAGCTCGCATTACGCTGAGGGTTGAATGCTTCAACAACTTGTTTTCTGTTGATAATTTTTTCCGCAAGTGTAGGTGACAATAAAGTTGTAAGAGCCAGGAGGGCCCAGACTGCGTTAGGCATTATAACACCAGCGTAAAACTTGAGCACCTAGTGGTAGCAGTGACAGCTTCGTTAAATCTTTTGGCATTCAATATGCATCGTTGCTATTTTGTATATGATCTGGGCGTCTCCGCAAGTAGTAACGATTTCACAAACCAGCTGGGATGTCATCTTGGCTTGCCTATTCCCTGTTCCCGTCTCTTGAAATGGAGGCTCGACGGCGGATCAACATACCGAAATGGCGAGACGTACGCGATTATAAGCCCGCCAAACGCGGTACGCGAAAGTCCCCAGCAAAATTCATTTAGCCTGTTGAACGAGCGGATGTGGAGAGCGATGCGGGGTAGTGTGGGGTCAGAGGCTACTCTCCCTCTTCGGCTTGGAAAAACTGGCCGATTTGGGGTATAGGCCTTACAATAACTTGGAGTTTTTTCCAGAATACGATTTAAGAATAATAATAACCCAAAGATGTCTAGACAATAAGAATATTATAATGTTGTATTCAACAATAGCAATCAGCTACAATATATTATCCCAGATCGGCCTTTTTTTTCCAAGTCGAAGAGTCTCCTCCCCCCTATACAATAGTTCAATAATTGGTGGCAAGATGCAGAAAAACTTAACCTTTGTTCCAGAGAGGAGATAGTACTGCAGCAACCCACTTCTGCGTTAGATATGCGAACTCCATGATAGCTTTTAGAACATCCAACTTAATAAAATTAACATTATGCATCACGCTTCAACAGTACTGTAAATTGCGCAGGCGGAAATATTATTTGCCTCCATTGCGAATTAGTTCTCCGACCTCGACACTTGGATATCCTATACTCCAATTGCCACTCTACAAGCAGTTTCAATTTCTTTGTTATTCCTGAGTAGATATTTACCTAGACATATAGGCAGTCACTGCCTCAGACTTCATATTAGCATATATTCATAGCATAGTCATAGGTCTGGAGAATACCACGTGGCGTCGCAAGGAATTAAGAAAAGTAACTATGTAATATATAGCTATACATCGTCGCTATTCCCATGCACCTAGACCCTTTGAAAAGTAACGATCGACTTGCAGCTGCTTGATTCACTGCGCACCGTACCCTCTTTGGAAGGTCAGCCTTCATATTGCCCTAGAAATATTTTTGAAAGTTTAGAGAAAGTATCTGTAAGAGACAAAAGATAAAAAGAAGATGTGCCGTATTGCACGTTCCACGATTGCCAACCCCACCCAAATCGGCCATATTTCAAGGGTTGCGGGCTGGCCCTTTAAACCCCAGCTGTATAATGTGGAGGCTGCGCAGTGGCGGTGGGGGTGATTCGAAAGACGTCAATACTTCAGAAGAGTTAGTTTCCACTCCATGAACTGTCTTAACCAGGTTTCTCACTGATAATAGCCACCGCAGGACTCTTCAGAATTGCCAGTACATGTGTAGTTGCATGCAGATGCAGCAGATATGACGCTGGAATTTGAGATGTTACTACCACACCAACACTCCCTGTATCGAAAGAAGTTGAATTAGTAGATGGATTGTATATAAAGAATGGTAATTTGATGATCGCACTTACCACCCATACTCCAGGCCGGCATATTGATACCCAGCAGCGTGGCAGCTGAGAGCGCAGTCTTGAGGTGTGTTGGTATCTCTATTCGTAGCCATGGACCCATTCAATGTTCGCGTAGTTCCATCACTATAACAACCAAGATGTAATATAGAAGGTGGAGCAATAGTCGGAGGAATGGGAACAGATTCAATCAATGTTTCTGCACCGGTGAGCGTGAACGAGTACGATAGAGCAGGCTCGTTATCAAGCGTCAATTTGTAGGTACCGGGATAAATAACGAAGCTGCCATTAGCCTCTACACGCGCGAGAGAGCCAAGCGTCAGAGGGAAAGTGAGAGTGTCTGAGCCATTAGTTTTAACATCGAATAAACGATCGTAGGAAACGAGTGTCTTGATGGGGTAAGGACTTGGTCCTGCGTTGATTGTAGATATGAAGAGAAGTCCAACGTAGTCGGAGACCATCCTCCCAGTATTAGTCACCTTTGCGGTAACGGTGAAAAAGCTGGTCGTCTCAATGATAGATGATGTACTATTAACAAGAGTCGAGATAGCATAGGTGGATGAAGGTACAACTTCCCATGCAAATGTGAAGTTGGTGTAATGTAAGCCGTGGCCAAAGGGAAGAACCGGGGTTGAGTACCACATGTATGTTCTCCCTGGATTAGCGGAGGTTGGACGGAGACCAGGGTTGAAAATGCTGACTTTATTGGTGTAATTGGCCGGATATTGGGTGATGGGAAGTCTTCCGGCAACAGTGCGGGTGCCATCCAAAATATCACGCAGTGCATTGCCTCCCGCCTGCCCAGGATACCCAGCCCATAACAAAGAATTAACCTTGGAATTACCCAAGAGAGCGGTGTCGTCAAGTTGACCGCCGCCAAATTGCACCACGATAAGTTTCTTGCCCAAGTCTGCCAGTTGACTGACGAGAGTGAGCTGATTGCCCGGCCAGGTAACAGAAACTCTGTCTAGTCCTTCGGCTTCAATGGTGGTGTCGATCCCTCCACAATAAATAATATAATCTGCATTTTTTGCGGCAGCCAGGGTAGCAGCAAAGTCAGAAGTATCATTGCCATTGATTGTGGTCCCTCTATGATAGGTGACATTCTTCCATGATGTCTTAAACGCAGTCAATGGGCTCACTAGGAAGGGAGCCTGTCCTTGGTAGTTTCCTTGCATCTGAGATGTTGCATTGGCCCACGGACCGATAACTAAAACATTTGCTGGAGACTTGGGAAGGGGAAGCGTCCCGTCGTTCTTGAGCAATACCATGCCTTCAACAGCTGCCTCGTACGCTAGTTGTTGGGCCTCAGCAGTATTCACATCGTTCCAGCCAATGGAAGAATAAGCAGACGCATCGCCGAAGTAACCAACATTGACTAATGAGGTGTAAAGACGCGAGAATGATTGATTAATGACTGCTTCAGTTGTGGTCCCAGCAGAAACAGCATTAGTTAGGGAGTTGTAAATCGTTCCTGATTCACAGGCAAGGTCTGTCCCAGCATTGAGAGCCACTGCTGCAGCATTTACTGAGCTGTTGACATAATGATGGTCGTTGTAGATATTTGTAATAGCCGCACAGTCGGAAGTAACCCATTGATAAGGCTTCTTCCAACCCCAATGGTCTCGAAGCATTGTCTGAAGGAGATATCGATTGGCACAAGAGGGTATCCCATCGACCGCATTGTATGAGCACATGATCGCACCAACCTTGGCATCTCTGGCACACGTCTTAAAAGGGACCATATAGTATTCGGAGAGCTCTTGCGGCGTAGGATCATAGTCGTAGCTGTTGCGTCCAGTTTCAACGTCGTAAACCGCATAATGCTTACAAGTGGCAATCACCTGTTTCTCAGCAGGATCAATACCACCTTCTAATCCAGGAATAAGGCTCATAATATACTGTGAAATTCGGTATGGATCCTCGCCGGGAGTTTCAAGCCCTCGTCCCCATCGTGGATCTTTGAAGCCGTTAATGTTGGGAGTCCAGAAATCATAACCAGCCTTGCCACTGTTGGCAAAGGCGCGCCCTTCTCTTCCGATGATAGTAGCAATCGACTTCACCAAGGCATCATTAAATGCTGCAGAAGTAAGAATTGGCATTGGAAAACTTGTGGCATAGCTGAAGTTCCCGCGGCTCGTAAAAGAAACCCCAGGACTACCAGCAACTCCATGAAGTGCTTCATTCCACCAATTATAGGCAGGCAAGCCGAGTCGTAGAACTCCAGGAGCTGCATTTTCCATATTTTCGGTTTTCTCAGGGAGCGTCATGGCACTAATGAGTCCAGAAACACGATCCTCGATGCTCAATGACGTGTCACAAATGGACAGCGAACATAGAGGATCTCTGGTGCAATCAGGATGACCAATACTAGCACTAGTACTGGGGTCGGTTGAAGGGTTGGAAACTTTGTAGATATCGATGCTGGAAAAATCAATATAATCCAGTCAAGGATTGAAAATAGCACGTACAACCAAGTTCCACCACATATCTGGGTCGAATTACCTGGGCACGCAGCAGTACAAGCTGTGGTAGTCTGCTTGGTTGCGTTACTAGCAATTGAGGATCCGCAATAACACTGTCTGTAGGTACTTTAGCTCATACTATGCATGAATCTAATCGGAACGTACGTGCTGTACTCAACACCGGCGTACGCATAGCCTGCGCTACCGCAGAGGTTGGCACAGTTCTGAGGATCATTTCCGCCCGGTACGGTATTGAATTGAGTATCTGGTAGTGTTCGTTCTTCTGCATCAGTATAGCATCCAACAAAGGTTGTGCTTGCTATGTAGGGCTCTGGGGCAGGAAGACATGCAGCTCTCTGAACCTTGCCATTGTCATTTGCAAGGATGGAACTGATAGATATGATGTATGTAGTCCACAGTAGCTTGTTGAAGTGGATAACTGCCATTTCGTCAAAATAATATCGCAATGAGATCTGGCAACCATGAATGGACTTCTGGCTCGGGGGATTGATCCGATCTAAAATAGGGAGTAAGAGCATACTTATCTGAATCAAAGCCCCCTATTTCCTGGAATACAATGTCACAATAGAGAAATGATTTTAGGCTATAATGTGATTGCATTAAGGAATATTGTATCTGCAGTCGTAGTGCTTTGCAATGATGCAGAATGAGATACTTTCTGTGCTATGAGTATGCCCGAGTCCGAATGTAGGCAGATTTGTGCGGGGTTTTGGGTGTCACCTCGTGACTTCACCATTGATGTGTCTATGATTGGAAGAACGAAATCTATATGCAGATTCGGAATGCAGGCGCATTTCGAATATTTCGGGTAAGACCCGCACCAATGATGCAGATACAGCAAGAGGTTTGATTTGATTATAGTAAGCCGGAGTCTCCCATCGATATACTATGATCTTGTCTCCTCTTAGTGATAAAATAAGATACAAATGCATGAAGGGCTAGAACTAATCGAGCCTAGCTCGGATAAAAGTCTTTGTAAGTCGCTATGTTTTTCTATCTTCAAAGCTCTGCAAGTTGAGCTTCATATATACGGAGCGGAAAGACTGTTGAGTTTGTACTCAACTCGCTGGCTTGTTTCATTGACAATCAACTTGACCACGATGCACTCATATGGGTACTCTCGGATTACTTATTAATTATATCTGATTCAATAATTATTGGCGTGAGGCTTTTCTTCATAATACCCTGCCTTATTCAATCCGATCTATCTAAATTACACCTAACGCATTCGGTGGATATACGGCCATACATCTTAAGTGTAAACCAAGGCGAATGGACAAATAGTCTATATAATTATCGTTCCTCATAATTCTATTCAACAACCTCTATGTATCTCTGTCGTATTCCCCACTATCCCCGCTGTTGACTTTTGCGACTGTCCCACATCCATGTCCTCATACGTGACCATCAAACTCATATTCACTTGTATTTGATCCTTCTTCTCAGTCCCCGTATAAATAGAGCCAAACGGCGAATTTCCGACACTGGATTGACTCTTCGAGAGATTCGAGCTAGCCCGAAAACCATTCTTCTGGTCGCATGACGTTCGAGCATGATCACTCGTCGACGGAGGAGAACTATCATCTAGTCTACCTGAGCAATTTGTGGTAGTCATGTGGGATTCAAGGTCTGGCCGCAGTTCGTCCATGCTTATATTATCGTCATCACGTCCATAAGGGTAAGCTTTGCTTCGCCCGGCATAACGACTGGGTCGACCAGTGTTGGGATCACGAGTGGATTCTTTGAAAGATGATGGTCTACGGCCAGCTTTCACTAAAATTGCATGAAGCAAGGGGCGGAAGGTTGCACCGCATGCTGCTATGATGCCTACACCAACCTCGACAGTCGTCCATAGAGCGAAATCAGTGGTGTTCCCTAGACATGAGAGTCAGCGTATGCTACGAGTCTGAAGAAAGCCATGGAACATACAAAGAAAATCATCAAAGCTCGCGAGTTCAGCCACATACGGAATACGAATGACTGTAGAGATACTCGCTCTGAGTGTGGTAATGACAGTTAGCTTCTATCCAGCCAATGAGGTTGGTTTACAGCAAGATAACTTACATCGCAGCAAAACTCAACAGACCGTTAACAACAATCTTCATGCGCCTGGACATCTGGAGATCTTTTATGATGAAAATTGGTAGCAGCCCAAACACCCAATCAGCGACAGCGTTAATACCAGAAGCAGCATAGGTCATGTAAGCAATAACCTTGGGACTAACACAGCCTCTGCGTTCTGGGATCATCCACCAGGCCGAAACAGGATGACATTGAAGAAGGACAATAAGTAGATAGACGGCTCCGAAAATGCCTGTTCCGAGAGTGAATGTCCGGAGGATCCAAATGTGAACCTTTTTGATAGTGATGCGTAGTAAGAAGAATCCGACCGATATCTTGAGTAAGCAGGCGCTAAGGACGTAAAATATCTCACAATAGAACCAAAACTATGGAAATGTCAATTAGCTTCAAAAACTGTACAATGAAAACCGTAACTCCCCGGGGTGATGATTACCTCTAATGCCTTTTGCGCTTTTGCAAGTTCTAGATCGTAAATGTGACGACCGGTTCCATTAGCAATACCACCCAACTGACAGGCAAGATACGCCGTATAGAAGGCCTAAAAGACACCAAGAATGTTAGAGAGCTGAGGTTCTCCAAGTGTAACAGAGATAATACCTGAGCGGCCATCATAATCCAATCATCTGAGCCAAATTGAGGTCGCAGCATTCCTCTTACATAGACACGCAAGAGAACGGCTATCCACGACAGGATAAAGAACAATATGTTCACTGGAAGGATTTGTGGGACTTTGCTCTCCATTTTCACGGTAAGTGAACCCGGCTTGTGGATATTGATGTCCTCGCGTCTTTGAGGAAAAAGGACCGGAGTAGCTGTCGAGGACCCAGAGTCTTTACACCCAACGTCGATTCGTTGAACGAAGGGGAAAAATTGTAAAAATCTATAAAAATAAAAGCCTTGATGAGAGTATTATCAAGCACATTTAAATACGGCTTTGATATTCATTTCTATTCATAGGCGATTGATGGTCGATGAAGTTGTCTCAACTACGGCAGATGATATTCCGATTTCATTGGTCACAAAATCCGAGGCCGATTTCCGGGTCCTTGGCACGGTCCCTGAAGTATCTCGGTCGGCTTCTTTTCTTTCTTTCCTTTTGTCCTATACAGATCAACACGAATTGTGTATTGATTTTCCTGATTAACCTCCTGAATCCAATGGTCTGGACAGATGAAAGCCGGGAGAAAAGAAGAAAAAGAAAGAAAACGAAATCTTGGTGGAAAATTTTTGTACCTGGTTTCTCAATTTCATCCCAGCTACGGTATACTTCCGCAGTTGCACGAAGAAGCACTACCTTAGTAAGGATACTACTCAGTCTCCAGGCGAAGAAGCTCCTGTTTTTGTTGATCCATGTGGTTGACCGGATAGTTGAACGGGAACTGACAAGAGGATATCGGCAATTAAAATGACTTAGGTCCTGGCAAGGGGTGAGGCTAGCACACTGCTTAGTGCGATGCAGGCAGACAAATCCAGTATGAACGCAATATAAGAAGTATGAACAGGACACAGGAACAGGAGGACAGGCTTCTATCCGACGGGCTTCCACTCCGGGAAGAGTAAAGTCTTATCACATCTTCATCGAAATCATGTCTCAGATTGCCCAGCTTCAAGTCTCAACCCTACCGGTGTCGCATTGAGTATGCAAACGTACACGCATCTCGCCACAGGTTACTTGTACGCGAACTTGGGAATTCAATCGAAGATTGTGGTTGTGCGTGCACAAACCACTCGCTAATGCACCTATGTCGCCTGCAAAGGGTAAAAGATTCACGCTCTTTCTATCAATCTGTTCCGCCTCCTCGGGATCTTACCGTTCTAGATGAGTTAGCTGCAAGGTACATTCTACAAGCCCGATGGCAATAGGTACCCTTCCTAGGACTGCTTCCACTAGTATGGTGGGAAAGGCAGACCCAACGCGCTGAACTATTATTTTGCCACGCCGAATAAGAGTACGATCGGTATGTAATGATGTACTAGACATGTCGTCGATCCGTAGGTCGTGCTTAGGGTTTCTGGTGGAGGTAAGCAACGAATTTCCCCCTTTACATCATTTTCCACACCCCCTAAGCTTCGCAACCTTACCTCTGCACAATGAACTACTTGTGCGTGCGTTCCATGATTGCAGTGCAGTTGTTCTCCGTTAAAGATCTAGGACTGTCATAAGCCGACTACCCACTCGGCGAACCGTGCGGGGGTCCAATTCGAAACTGGTCCAATTATTGTCAAACGCAGTTGTGATGTTCGCACGGCTCGAGCCTGATCTTCTGTGGGGTAGTGCTGTCAGTTGCGAGGCGGCCCCAGTTTTCCCTCAATCTATTGATAATGGGTATTGAATACAAAAACATACAAGTAAGAGATTAGGTGGTTTGACTCTTGTGGTAAGAATGCTCCGGCATCCACATTGTGTGCATGCTCCGACCGGAGATGTTCTTTATTTCCGCCGATAACTCTGCGACTGGAAGCGCTAGAAGCTTGTTTGATTGTTTTTTTCCGCAGCTTGACTCAAGATTCTATAGATTAGATTCGTCCCTCAGTGCTACTCGACGAGGTTTGGGATACTCAATTTAGAGGGGCTTACTGAAGCAGCGAAAGCACAAGTGAAAGCAGATGTAAAGGAATAACGTGATTATCATAGTGATATGTATACTTGTCAGGCTAGACCCACTAAAGGAGACACTAAGAATCCTGTCTCTCTCTCACTCTCTTACACACGGAATTCTTCAAGTCTTTATTCACGAACTATGCGAATCAGATATCCTCCACGGTCTGCACCTGGTGAAATGCCACTAAACATAGCCAAAGTTCACTTCGGCGAGGACTAGTAATGAGCACAAGAAGCATAGAGGTTTACACAATAGAGGTCAAGAAACGAGACACCCATTCTATACATCCTTCTCGTGGCGGTCAAATTCGCTGTCATTCAATCTCACCGTGTACTATCATCTTTGAATTAATGTTTTCCACTTCCAGAAGTCTGAGCAGTCAGTTGGTATATGATCTGCGACACTTCGACAAGTAGGGGCTTTGCAGAGCGTGAAAGGACTTCCAGTCAATGAGTGGGCGTCGCGGGGACATGATTGCATGGTAAAAACATGTGATCCACGGGGCTAGGACGCAGACGAATTCGTAGCTAAGGGAGCCAGCTGTTGAAAATATCTGATAAGCTTTCGTATGCTACGAATCATCGAGGACCTGAGAGAGGAAGGATACCTTTTCAAGCTCGAGCTCCCTGTATTCATTGCGAGCACGACGTTACTGCCATGGACTCCAATTTTGGGTTGCTACAGCCTCCTTCCATCTGCAATATTTATTGGAAGAAGTTCGGAGTACTGGACAAACTAGAGTCGTCGGACTATGAGCATGAGGACAGCATCAAACGACAGCATTCTCGTTCGTACTCCCTTGAGCAACACTACAATTAGCGAACTAGTGTAGGTGGTTTATGACCACAACACCAGATCCTGTCCTAGAATTTGCAAACCAAATTAAGTTTATGGCCTCTAGGAAGTATACTTCAACCATGAGTAAGCCATACGGCGTTGAGCATAAAGAAGTCCTGGTGGTCCACTGCTTACCTGGGCAAGAGGAAACCAAATTCCAGCCCAGACAAGCTAAATCACCGAGCTCTGAGACTGCCAGCAGAAAAACGTCAACTTCAAATCGCGGAATATATTCTGCTTGCGAAAATTATGAGACTCGGAAAAGTAGGGCACGGGCTTCATATGTTCGCAAATCGTCAGAACATCAATGCGCCGGCGAGGAAAAATAAAGATTTGAGATTGGTAAACAACATCCTAATCCTTCAAACCACAAATTAACCATTTCCGAGCCATTGGTTTCAGCAGAGGTATCAGAAGCAAAGCGCATCATCCATTAGCGTCCCCGACCTCGAGATAAATATAGCCTAACGACGCACAAACGAGCACACAAATATTGAATGATTGCAGAGGCCCTTCCAAATGATTATTTTTTGCCTTTTGTGGCCGGTTCATTGTACCCGCCATCCCATTGAATCTTCATAGTGGTTGGAAATGGGAATTCCGAGCTCATGTTCTTATCCATATAGACATAGAATCCACCTTCTCTCTGAATCTTCTTCATCTCGCCTTGTGGGCCTGGTGCCCGTCGTAAATTGTCCAATCGACCAATAACTTTAAGCATGGCTGTGAGTGCAACTTTTGATGCTTCACCGCCGAGACATGCGTGAGACCCAATGCCGTACACAAGATACGAATCGAGTGGACGATCCAAACGGACGGTAGATGGAGATGGATAGATTTTAGGATCCTTAGCAAGGGATACCTAATTCCAACATCAGCGACCAGTGCGGGAAGGAACATATGATGACTTACGAAGCTGGTAAAAATTGAGTCCCCAGGTTTACAGCTCAACTTCCTTGGCCCATCGTCGATCGTAACATGTTCTTTGCAAGTCCGATATGCACCGAAAGTTCCATTCATTCCTGCGCAGTCAGCAGTGAAATCAAAATGGAAAAGGTGAACGCTTACGAATTCCTTCCATAAGATAGTGTAGAAGAACTTCATCTGCCTCAGGTGTGTTAAGCTTTGAGAGACGGTTGATTTCTGGTAGATGTTCTTTGCCATCCCCAAGATAAAAATCGATGACTTGGCCGAATACCTGAGCCTGATTTGCTACCATGGCTCCCGCGGTAGGCAAGATTTGGGACCAGCTGCGAAGTTTTAGTGTATGCTTGAAGTACGCTAGGGCTCACATACGTGGTTTCATGAACTCCAAGACCTGATTTCAGAAGTTGGCGGACCATGTGAACACCATAGTTCTTCAATGCATTCTTCTCTTCCATCATACTATCAACAAGGCCAGACACCAGGGGCACATTCGTCTTGGATATGAACCCCACATTCTGCTCGACTAATTGACCGAGATCCTGAGTAACTGGCAGACCGGCGACGCGGAGTGGAAATGTTTTTACTGGATCAACATCGCCGAAGAAAATAACAATGAAGATGACCTGTAGAGTTTAGCGTTTCAAGTCCAAGAAGACAAAATAAGACTTACAGCTAGGACCATGTACAATTCGTGCTCCGTATATACACCTTTGGGACTGTCTTCGTCCTTCAGTGGAAGGTGGAAGATATTTGCGGCAAAATGAACATGAGCTAGGCAATATTAGCGTCTGTCATCAAGAATTAGAAAAGAATGCGTACCTGAGTTGCTAACATCACGAATGATGTCCACCTGGTTTGTGTTGCCGCCGACGTTGTAATCCCACTTCTTGAGAAGTTGCAAGGTGATGCTTTCATAGAATGATTTAACACTATTGTGCCAGTTGTCCTGGTACAAGCACTCCTTCATTTGGTTTCGCCTTTCTTTGAAAAACTCTCCATCTCCAGCAAGCATAAAGTTAACACCTGGTTTTCCCATAAGGTAACTAAAACCACGTCGCCAGGGTTCGACACTAAACACATCTCCATTCGTAAGTACACTTCGGACACCGTCGTAGCTGACAACATTAATTCTTTCTGACTTTCTGGCAGGCTTATCCCAGCTGAAATCATCAACTCGTTCAAGGTTCGTCATGATCTTCTTGTTCTCAGATGGAATGGTCAAGGGATAATGAGCATAAATGCTGTTGAATGTGAAATGATGCGGAAATGCCCGAATAAACAATTTATAAAAGACGCAACCTTGATTGACATTCAGGTCGTAGCTGGCTTCGGTGATACCGAAATTTGTGAGATTAGCAGGGTGGTAATCGACAGTATAGAATCTATCGCCCCGCACAAGAGTGACGGCGTCAGAGAGAATACTGCGACTGATAGTGTAGGTAGGTGCGATGCCAACACCTGGATCCATAGGCTTCTTTGCATCCTCGCAAACCAGGCCAGTATATAACTCGACCAAGTCGGGAGTATCATAGAGCACTTTCAATTTCTCGGAAACGGCGGGATCTGAATTGATGTCCTCGAAGGTCTCGTGAGGTTTGAGCCCGAAGAACTGGCGGAACTCATTGAGCGTCGCACACTTCCAGGCCCTGGCTTGCTCCATTCCAAGTATCTCGACGGCACGAAGAACTGGTGGGACGTTGTTCGCTCCCGAGGAGCCCGCGAGATCTTCGATGCTCTCTGTCAAAATCTTGACGAGATCGTCATCAGGGAGACTCCCGTCAAGGGCTCTCTTCAATCCAGCGAATTCTCTCTGCAATGGATCATCTGGAGTCATTGATTCGAGCTTACTCAGACCTACGAGAAGCTCATGCATTGTGACTTCTTTGTAACTCTTTCCAAAGATCTTCATATACAACTCTTCGGACCATTTCTCATCTCGTTGACTTATGCAAGAATGCCAGCGATATACGCTAAACAGGAGTTAATCGCCTGCAAAATATATTTGATTTTCAGAACTCACAGATTAAACTCAGCACTGCATTGATTGCCAACACCCCAAGGGGTACCATCTCTATCCATTTGAACACGGGGATCCAGTGTCCTACTTTGCTCAGTACGTTGTCTCCTCATCTTTTGACATAGCGAAAAGACGAATCTTACCATGTTGAGTTGACACGATTCAGTCCCACAATCGTACGCAAATAATCGAGGAGGATGATGTTGATGTAAAGACCACAAGTGATCAGTCTTCCAGTTTGGAACAGATCATTGTCATATTTCTTCCAGGCAGCATTCTTTTTCTCTTCAGAAAGGTTATCCTTCGGCGGATTAAATCTACCATTTTCGTTAATTGTTGACAGTTGATTGACAACGTAGTTGTGGAATCGGTTGAACATCTGCACAGTATTAGTCACCGACCATGAGAGTACTCATCATTTCACACACAATCAGAATACACCCTACACCAGGTGGGAATCCAAGTAGCCGCTTCTCTGAGAAGCAATCTGGTTTGATCTTGCCGTCCTTGAAGGTGCGCATAGTATCCTGCTCCTTCTGGTTGCTTCCGTACAAAGGAGAGAGGTCCAGATAAGAAGATGTCATTGAAACGTTAAAATCTTCGTGTGAAGTCCGAAAGCAGTCGTGAATGATGATACTAGCAATATAGTAGAGCATGCTAGAGACATTGTTAGGATGGGGTTTGAATCCACCATTGTCCCGACTCATGATGGTATCGAAAATAAGACCAGGGTCTGGTTTTGGATTCGGTTGCATAATCCTCGGCGTCACACTTCGAGCATAAGCTGTGCCGGCTTTTCCAATATCGGGGAACTGGAGGTTGTTATATCTATAAAGAGGTCAATAGAGGCAGTTTAAAAGAGTGTGCCATTACTTACGATCCATCAGCTTGTCGATAATTGTACTTATCGCCGAGCATTGATCGCGGTGGGTGTTCTAACGAATTCCACAATTGATCGACGAAAGCATTTGTGAGCTTGGTTCGGGTTTTCGAGTTTGGAGGAAGATTCGACACCAACTTCAACCTGTCAATCAAGGCCATGAATCATAGGTTATCAGTTAATTCCACTTACTTGTATAGTCCGCTCCATCAGCATTGTTTTATCATCGGTCAACTTGTTGGCTCCCAACTCTTGCTTCAAAGTCATCTCTAAAGTCTCGACATCCTTGATTCGCATGACCTTCAGGTCATTCCATAAACTCGTCTCTTTCACATCTGCTTTGTACGATCCGTCTCCAGTACTAGTATTGAGCGGACGATTTGATGTTGAGATGACTTTCTCCAGAGATTCGAGTGCGGTTGAGATACCAGCACGTTTCACGCTATGATCGGGTCCGTCGAAAGATTGAGGGTTCGTTTTCGATGAGCCATAGGTGGACTTCTTGCTAACACCAAGAGCCGATCGACGTTGAGGGGCAACGCCATTCGAAGCAGAAGCTCCATTCTCGATAGCAGCCTGTGGGTCACCACCCTTCACAGGTTCCTTGTCCTTTTTGAAGACTGTGGAGAGTCTCCTCATCATTGTGATGGATTGATTCTTCGGGTCTCGTGGTGGTGAGCTGTAGGTAGGAATTGAAGCTTTCCCGATGAGTGAGAGAAAAGATGGTAAGAATTCTGTCTAGTTACATTGAGCACAGTGGGTTGTACTCAATGATTTCTGGGTGAACTAAGTGATTGGAATCGGGGTGTGCGATCGAGAAACAAAAGCTATGTGAAGGGGGAAAAGAGGAGAGCATGTGCTATAAAGCAAAGCTCCCAGCCGAGAGTGGCTCCCTCCATGTTTTGCTGGATATGCAAGATAAAGCTTCTCAGGCCCTGATCCAGCATCCGATGAAGATGAACTAATATCCAAATGGAGGTTGGTTGCGCAAGTCAACCCGAATATTGCAAGCCGAATGGTTGAATCGGTGCATCGTGATCAGCTCATTTCACTTTGCGCCAATATTCCCCCGCAAGTGAAGAGTTGTACTGCAGGGCAAGATGGGGATGTTTCAAAGCCACATTGACTTCCGTTGGTTGAGCGAAAAGAAGATTGAGACACAACATGAGAACTCCGATGCTGCTGTCCCATTTGGTACTCGATTCCGCAAGCCACTTTCTGGACAATCTGCTTAAAGGTAGGCAGAGTAACTTGACAATTTCGGTTTCGCGGCGTTCCGAATTAGGTGCATCTCATGAAGAAGCTCTTATTTCTTTTGAGAAATCCGAGAGAGAGAGATTGTATGGGGACGCGGGACAGAGAGGAGGTGTGCAAGCACTCTGGAGGCTCTCAGCTCTCAGCTCGCCATTTTGATGATCTGCATGAAGCATCCGAGATCCACATTCGTCGCCCTGCATTAGAGACGAAGGGGTTACATGCAAGGTGACATGGATTTATTGGCAGATCTTGATCGACCGTGGGATCGTGCGTCCATCTCGAAAAAGAAGGTGTCGTGGGTGTTCAGCTTGTACTGTACAAGCATGTTCCCCAATTAACAGAAGAACGCACGACGCTGACGTTAACATTGTGAAGATGGAGCGAGAAAATGTTCCAGTGCGCAGGAGAAAGTAATGAAGCAGGATGAACCAACGGCGAAGTATTAGAGATGATTGGTCTGACTAACCTTAACTTTCCCCGCCTTCCATCTCACGTGAGGCATAATTCATCTTGCTCCACGGTGCTCTCATCTCAGAATGCGCACTCCTCCGGTGCAGAAATACCAGGCCGACAACAATACCCAAAGCGCGGTAACATCTTCGAGTCTTTGAAATGTTTGCGTGACAGCCGTAATCAGCTATAATATATTGTCCCAATCCGGCGAGTTTTACTACCTTGGAGCGCTTGTGTTACGCACCTAGTTTCTACGCCGTCCTCCACACCAACAACAGAGCTTGGGTTTGCGATACCACGTCCAGTATGTCTTGATGACTTCATCAGCAATCCTACCGTTATCTCTCTATTGCTCAAGCATGATATCGTTAGACGGCAGTCCGCCAATTCGGTTGCGGTTACGGTCGGCGTCTACGTTTCTTCATCGCTACTAAGAGGCAGTCGGCAGTCTTCCAACAGCCAACATCCAACATCCAACATGGTGGAGGCCATGACCTTCCATGAGCCCCATCAGCCTTGTCGCGAGAAGCGCTGTCAAAATGAACATCTATTTGTAATTGATATCTTCGGAGAATGGGAAATTCATTCGTAGTGCTGGGGAAGGTTCTATGTTGAGTATATTTCTTTCAGCCAACCTAAGACACTACACACGAAGCACTGGGACTTTGCTACGACCAATATGGGCTGTGGAATTAGCAGAGTGAATGAAGAATATGAAGAGAAAGACATTCGTACTTTCTCTTCACGCGACTCTTGTAAGTCAAATAACTCTTCTCTACGACATGTACCTTATTTAACCTCGTCATCAAGTCACTTCCAGTAGTCGCCACGACGACGACCACAACCACGACCATGGCGATCGATCCGACGAACATGATTCAATTCACCGAGAGAACGAAAACTTTCGAAGCCAAAGTCGAGACCCCAGCTCCGAGAAGCGAAAACAAGATGCAGTGATTGCTGAAGAAAGACAACGAATGAGAGAAATGACAGAGGAAGATTATGCTCACAATGAATGGAGAGGAAGAGATACAGAAGAGAGATATGATGAATTGAGAATGGAATTGGACTTGATGAGAGAGGTCCAGGAGGTAGAGAGGGAAAACGAGATGATGGAGAGAGAGATGAGAGGTATTGAGAAAGAGAAGGCTTACGAGGGCAAGTTTAGAGAGGGTGGAGGAAATGACTGGGAAAAGGAAGATTACGAGATGAGTCCAGATATGAGGCGTCACGGTAGTGATGATAGGTAAGTTCTTCCTATACATTCTTACATATTCAAGTCTGCATTCTGATGGAAGCTAGATCGTACTATAGCGATGTCAGCTCTATGAGTTCTATGTTGTCTGTTCTTCACGAGTCGCCCTATGAATCTTAATATGATCGTTGTTCTTTCTCATCGTAGTATGCAGATGCTTTTCCTTGATCTTCTTAGTTATCCATTACATTTCGGCGGACATGGATGTATATCATCTAAATTGTTAGGATAGTTCCATACACATGCCAGGCGTTTCTGAATGGGTATGTCAAGTTCAACTTGGGATTATAGTAGAATGTGCGTGGCGTTTCAGTTATTACTCCAATATCTCAAAACTTATATCATTGTTTCGTCGGTACTCCTATAATGCTCTGATAACAGTTCTTTCATCTCATCAGTTTCTTCATGTGCTCACCTAAGCTTGAACTTATTCTTTTTGCCTGTCGATAAAGTCAGTAACACTCATCGTATTCTTATATTTTATTCTAAGCAGAGACACGAACAGTTGATGGCCCAATTCTTCGTCCTCAGCAAGACCAACATCAGGCCTACCCATTGCCGTTAGTCGATTGACTCAGAGTAGCAAGCAGCTTTGTCCCCACATACCAAGTAGGTGTATACTCAGAATTCGGTACCCCGGTGGTCCGCATTTAGGCCTGCAGGAATTTATCAAAATCCTTTGTAGCCCCACCTACCGTCCTCTTTGCCAACCATGCAACTTTCATCCAGCCCTGCCCTGACCAAGATCTGACTCCATGCCATCCAACCACCGATACACATGTCCATATAGTACATTTCTTCTCAGCCTTACAGATAACCTTATTCTATATTTGGGGACAATCTCGTTCCGGTTGTGGGGCAGCTCGGCCGTCATCGATGTTGACCTCGTCCAGTTCGCCTCTCCTAGGCATGGATTACGAGGGTGTCCTGGCCATTCTTTGTCTAGATTTCTTCTCTTCCTCACTAATAGTGGGGTCCGCCGTTGAAGTCTAGAAGGTATATATGAGCCCGCGCATTCTACGCATATGGTTATTCCTCTCAGACGCAGCAGCTTCACCCTTCCGCTCTCTCCGACTTCCTTACGAATCCGACTATCAAGGTGCCTTCTCTACTCAACACTTTCTTCAGAGAGGTGGTGGTCTACTTCCATATCAGCCTATACTACTGTTATAAGCAACACTTGAAAATGGTTGTCATTTCTGGGTGGAGATCTGGTTTGCTAGAGAAGTTCAAGACCACAAGGTAGGCTTCTTCCCATACCTATGTATCCAAAAAGCGGAAGTTAACATAACCATTCTACCTAGCTCTGACAACACGCCCCTTGGTGACACCGAAAGTAGTCTTGAGGAAAAGTCCGAGGGGTTGAGAAGACAGCGCAGCGGTCACAGTGAGTTCTGATTTTCCAGCTATGCTCATGGAACGAGAATGCTAACAACTTCACAGGTTGCAAGCAAAAAACCTTGATCAAGCTCGAACGCGTAGTGATGTTCTGCAGTCTTTTCTGTTGAAGTCAAAAAGGAGTATATTCACCTTCTATTATTACTGGGCTGCGGAGAATGGAGTCGATGATTCATGAGGCGTGATTGGCGTTAATTCTGGTATCTGGACCGAACCCCAACTTACAAAATTGGACTTTAGGGGAATTGGCACGGCACGGCGTTAGGAACGGAAATTCGGAATCTTTTAACTTCTCCTTTCTATCTTATAATGCTTTGGGTTTTTGTCTTATCATCCGTTCTTTATGGAGCTTGGTGTCTGAATTGTGTTACGAAGTCCTGTGAATTTGCTCAACCGATTAATTCAATATTGCAAATACTCGATCTTATTTTTCCTGTTCATCTAGTTTTTACGCAGTTATGTGAACCCAAAAGTGACGCCACTCCTGAGAGAGTGACAATTGTGGTTTGTATGGCTGTCCGCCTCGCATTATGGCAAATATATGTAAACAATGCGTGCCGCTAGAACCCACTCAACGACCACCTTGAAATGAGCATAGACGCGCACTTCAAATCAAATAAACGACCTGTTGGTGGTCTGTTGGTGGTTCCATTATCGCGGTTTTACCGGTCCCGAGGAAAGTTAATGTCGGTCAGGACCGGGACGAGGCCATCCCTCAACTGGCCGCGACCCTGGCAGTGCAGCGTCTATGCGAACTGTCGGTTATGTCTTATCATACTGTTACAAGACCGATCTTCGTGGCCAGTGTAGACTGTCCTTCAGGAAATAGTCGGGCGTACCATGCAAATGTGGTCCATCATTACCTTTACCTTGTCGTGGCAAATAGCTTGTATCACAGATGTGTACTGAAGGTAGGTTGTCTCGATTACAACTTGTAATCCTTTACAGTCAGCCGACAATATATTTCTGTGTCCTTCAGAAACCTCCCATTCGCTTCCTTGCGGCCACGCAGAGTGGCCCGACACACCACCCAGCCCTGGATTACACGACTCTATGCAGGATCTTGCACCAACTCTTTGACCAGTAAGTTGTTTCATGATTGGCTAGAGTACACTAAGCATTATGGTTCTTATTGTATCTCCAAGATACCCCAACCTTGGAATGCTCATGGAGGGAGAGTCTTCGTGAATTTAAACGCCCGGTAGGAGTGGATATTTATATATGAGCCTTCGATATTTGGGATCCTGCAAGATTAACTGTTGGAGTGCATCGATTATAAGTTACTCAGATAACCTCGCGAAGTCAAAGGAATTTTGCAATACAATTGAAAGCTCATGCATTACTCTAGTTGAGTACACATCTTTGAGGGACTATACGAATATGGGTAAGAAATCCAGTACCGCTGGGGGCCCCTCCCCATATTCCACCCATCCAGCCATTTCCGTCCTACCAAAAACACACGTACCTAGCACAAAACCGACATCAGGGCCACATCCCGTGGTCGAAGAGCACACGCAGCCATATCAAGCACGATCAGGAAGTCCACCGCCATCGTCAGCGCCGGTAAGCTCCAATATACCACCAGTACTGCACACGACAGAACCAAGAAACAGAACGACACGCGATAAAAGTCATCTCAACAGTGGAGGGCCATTACACGACCCATATGCAAATAATTCAGTACAACACTCTGTAGGGCCGCACCACACTCCCCCGAAAATTCCAGCACAACTGGCTAAATCATCAACGAATATTCGTCTCAGCAACTCAGCATTACATGGGAGCGCACCAAATCCCACGGCGCCACATTCTTCAACAGCTCAGTCTAAGCTACCGCATCGAAATCGTCCAGCAGATCCAACAGCACGTCCTCCTAGATCAATAGATGATGGTCGTCCAGTAGACAAAGCATCATTCTCGAATGCTCCACATGAAGTACCAGTCGCGCGGTTACCCCACTCCAAAGAGTCAGCTCCTCCTCCTGATCAACCAAAGGATCCAGCGCCGCTTTCCAACTCACACCATACCAAGGGTTTGGAACAACATGCAAGCGATGATCCTTCACATTTTCAAACAGTGGGTTCTCAAGCAAAATACCCCACCGTTCGCGACAACCCCATCCGTTCCCCTACCCCACACAAAAAAGGATCTCATACAGCGGCCCCTCCCACAATACCTATCCAACAACCCCGAGGACCCTCCCGCGCTAAATCACCAGCCAATCCCATGAAGCCAATGAAGCCCAAGAAATCAATGAACCCCCTGAAGTCAATGAAGCCCTGGAAAACCCCGAAGTCCTCGAAGCCCTCATTGTCCATAGAGGACGCAAATACCAGTTTCTGGGAAGATCTCTGTCTCGTCGTACCAGCCCCAGAGACTGTCTCAGAGAACATAAGGTATCACAATACACCGGAAGTGGTGACTAAGAAATCGGTCGCCGTGCCGGGGAGGACTAGCGAGGGTTGTAAGGGCAGGAAGAAGGAGGAGAAGAAGGAGAATCATGATAGTAGTTATAAAGACAGGGGTATGATTGTGGATGGGGTGATGAACAAGAAAAGACCGAGAGGTTGGAGGAGGCTGTTCAAAGGGTTACATATGAACAGGGATAAGCTAAGCGATGAAGAAATGGGTCGTGAGAAAAGGCATACTGAAAATTCTGGTGCAGAGAGAGGGCAAATAAGGGATAGGTCAAAGCCCACAGGTGAGAGTGGAGAGAAGTTCTCAGACTCTGAGAAATCAGGCTACATAGGGCTTACTCAAGAAAGGTCTGGGTCTGGAGATATGAGTCATATGCCAAAGAGCCGGATACAGCATTTCGAAGATACCGAAGCAGGCAGAGAGGGTGAAGATGAATTGGCACTCTACGAAAGACATAGGACTGGATTGAATGCCGGGCGCCAAAACGCCGAAATTGAGAAAGACAAAAAGGGCAAGGTACCGAAGGCAACAGAAAAATGGAGAAGGAGATCTTCCACGGGCAAAGTGATACGTGGAGGGAAGGGAGTTTATGGAACTGGGGATGAGAATGAACAAGGAGTTGAAGATAAATATTCGAGAAGTAGTCCCGAGCTGAAGGAGGAACTACGGGGAGGAAAAGGCCAGAGAGTTAACGACCATAGACAAGAGTCAGAGCACAGAAACAACAATCAGAATGATAGGAGAAGTGTAGACCAGGGAAATCTCTCTGAAGCCGAGGGAAGAGGTAATTGGAGAGAGGGACAGGGTAAAAAAGGGTATGAGCCTAGGCGAGCACATGACTCGGACAGACTTGATCTGGCACCAAAGGAAGAAGTAGTGAGGGGGAAAGAAGGAACTAAAACTGACGACCATCGACATGATAGTAAGAACAAGCCTAAGTCAGTGGAGGAGAGGAGGTTGAAGAGAGGAATCTTCAGAAAGTAAGAGAAAACGATAGGCGCCGTTAAACACTCATATCTTCCTACAGCAGGAGTTCCGGTTTGTGTTTCGTAGGATTTCTCATCGTTGTTTTTGTAAAATAGTTCCGACGGAGCATAATCTTAATAGAATCCAATAGTCTTTCGATTTCTGTAACTTTGTTCTACCGATAGGTATGCAAATCCGTCAACCCGCTCCAAAAGTTTGATATTCAACCAAAATCTGAACTTTCGAGATTTTATCCTAGTGGATCTCCATATAAGTTCTTAGGATTGAGCTTCACTTATTTCAAGTTTATTGATTGACTGGTGGTGGATCTTCTAGTGTTCTTAAATGTTAAAAACGACTGCTGCTTCAATCTCTCTTGTTTCATCAGTTGTAATCCGATATAACATGGTCTCGCCGTTCTCAGTTACCCCGAAACTCTTGATCAACAACTCCCTCCCATCAAGTCTATAAAGATATCCCTATACAAATATTAGCACCATTCTTCTCAAACCAGCTGCGCTCTGTGGACAATTTCCAGGCGACACCAAGCCGTGAAACCGCTCCTGGAGCCGACTCAACACATGGTTTGGCACAACATGGTAGATTACCGCGCAAGGACCGATTCGAGATGTGTGGCACCGAGGTGCTGAGCAATTTCGAGGGCTGTCATGGACGGGTAGGGCATGTCACCTGCATGGATAGTGCGAGCGAGGCCTAGATTTTCGTAAGCAGAGGTGCTGGGGAAACCAAATGAAGGAAAATATAAACAGTTTTACGCACGCAAAGCACCGAATTCTTCAACCAGCCGTCTAATCTCATGAATCGACAAGCCCATATACACAGCTTGATGAAGCGGAGTCCATCCTGAAGCTCTAAGAGGGTCATAACCTATTCAGACCAACATTGTGATCCTGGAAGTACTAGTACGAAAAGAATGTTCAACTAACATAATCTAGGCGCGTTAGCCCATCTCTCACCATACTCAACTTCCCCCATTGCAAGCGTATCGACTACATCTCTCATCTGGCCATAATGCGCGGCGTTGAAAGGACGGTCGCGCATATGTAGGTAGTCTGCGTCTCGGTCGAAACGCGAGAGGTCATCGTGCCAGATGGAAATTTGGGAGTCGGGGTTGTTGTTTGATGTTGCTATTGGTGCAGTACCGCCAGTATTGCGTGGGACGAGGTTCTTCATTGCATCCACGAGGTTCGTGATCTCACTGGAGAACTGGCCTGTAGACTGTGTTGGTGCTTGCACTGATGGAGGAGCAGCAGGAACTTCTTGCGCTGATGCACTGTATGCGGGGAGTTCATTGTCTAGGGTAGTCTCAGACTCTTTTGTGAATACTTCATTAATCACCCCTGTGAACTATGCAGTCGCCTTCTTATCTTCATGCTCAAGGCTGAGCTGCTTTTTGTCCGAATCACCACCCTAAATTCCCGAGTTCTCATCATGCCCCAGCGTCGAAGTTTCCAATGTAGTTGAGAACGCTAAATTCAAGCGCACTCGGCCTAAAGATCCATCGATCCTCCTTTCTACATCTTCTTTACTCCTGACTGACCGACGATATCCTGAAGTTCGAGATCTTGGTTAGTAAATCCTACCTACTCGATAAAACCTAGACCAGAATACCTTCGCCAGGCCTGGGATCAGCCCTGCTGTCAAGAATAGCAAAAGGGAACTTGTATCCAATATTGCTTAGTACAACGTACAAGTGCTTCCAGCACTTCCTGACAGGCCTGCCCCTCCAAAAGGCAGAGAAAGAAACCCAGTCTACTTACGCACAAATCCACAGTACTGTACATACCACCACCAGAATCTCCTCTTCATGTTTCATATCTCCTCAACCTACCCAGCAAACCTTCTCCCTTTCCCTTTCCCTTTCCCTTTCCCTTTCCCTTCC
>LLKJ01000577.1:0-19334 GCA_002242865.1 Clarireedia sp. CPB17
CCATTTCCCCTTCCCCCTCGCTTCACTCTTATTTCTACTTCGATTCAGACGCAATTTCACCTCCGTCTGCAACTTGCTGCACAGCGAGCGCGTGCGCGAGAGCGGTGTGTGGTTGGCAGGAGAGATTTGAATCGAGGATGTGTAGGTTGATGGTGGTGTGGGGGCGGAGAACGGGAATGCGGAGTAAGAGAGATGGCGGCTGGAGAGATTGGTTGAAGTTGATGCTGCGGAAAAGTATGAAGATGTAGACGAAGAGGAAAAGGAGCGTGCGTTGCGGGAGTGGGAGTGAGAGGGGCGGTCAGGAAAGGTGGAGATGGGGCTCCAGGTTGTGCTGGTGGGGGGGAGGAGTGGCTCGTCCATTTCCATATACATTGTGAGTCTTTTGTAGATAGTGTTGTTGGCAAGATGTAGAATGCGGTGAGATTTTCCGTGGATAGTATTGCTGGCAAGATATAGAATGCAGAAATCAATGTGCCTAAACTTGTAGGGCTATGACTCGTAGGAGAAACTGTGAATGATCTGCGCAAGCACAGAGAAAGGAATAAGAAAATATAGTTTCTTTCGGGTCAACCGAAACTTGAAATAAACACGAGAGAAAACTGGTTAACTTGCTCTTTTCGATACTGTCGAAACATAGCAGCTCCATAACATTTATATATCTCCTCTCTACGACCCCGCTCCGTTTCCACTCCTAAAAATACATGAACCGCAGAGTAACATGTGCAGAGCATCTTCATCCAATGATTCTCACATGAAACCCGTAGCGGCTACGCGGCTATCGCCATCCAGCGAAATATTATCTCTCCTTTGGAGAGCTTAACTGTATGGTAGTGGATAGGGATGAAAGAGTATATCTGATTGGGATGGAAGGGTTTGAGCTTCAGACATCAGGGGTTGGTCGCTACGGCATGCAGCGTGGAAGCTATAGGCTGTGGTTGTTTGGCGTTTTAGCGCCGGGGAAAAGGTTGGGCGCTTGGACTTGGAGTCTGGACTTATCTCGTGCTGAAGACCTTCATGGCTTGTTGATTTTGAGTGAGAAGCTGCAGATTATTTTAAGAAAAGCGCTGAACTCGTTAATAATATGTTTTTAAGTGGTCAGCCGAAAAGCAAAGAGGTGGATGTTGATTTGGGCCGATGAGAGGGGTTGTAAGACTACACTTATACGGTGGACACCGCGTGATTTTTCGCGAAGCGTTTATATGCAGCGACATGCAAGGGAAAGGTACACAGCACATCCAATGCCAAACATGTTTACATTATCATGACTGTTCTATTCGAGATCGGTTCTGCAACTTGTGGTGCTGCCCCAGGTATGGACGCCCTTATTGCCGGAAGAGCTGTATGTGGACTGGGAGGTGTAGTAACTGCATCAAATCTTCGTTTGCTTCGCAGTTTATTGACCTCGATGGTCCTAGATCGTGGGGGATGTTGAAACAGTGTAAGGCACAATCCTCATCTGTCCGTCGCACAAAGCTAACAAGTATGTAGAGTAGGTCCTTTCATTGGAGGCGGTTTGCTGATAGCAGCGCTACATCGAGATCTGGATTATAATCCACCTCTGTATTGGAGGACTCTTTGCGCCTTGCTACGTTGTTCTTGTTCGACTGGATTGGAGCCGCACATCTCCTGGGTGTCACCGCATGCTTGCTGGTGGCCATTGCCTTTGTGGGCTGTTATTTCCGTGGAATTCTGGATCGATAATTGGTCTGTTCGTCACTGCAGCCGTTTTGTTCATGGCTCTCGCGGCCCAACAGGTATTATGGTCCGACGACAGAAGAATCACAGACTGATCTCTGCGGACTATCTTCGGTCAGAGGAGGTAGGTATGCTTTTCATCGAAACTGCATGTGCTGGAGCAGCGGAAATCCTCCCGATATACATCATGCCAGTCTTCTTGTAGGAAATTCATGGAGAGTCTACGCTGACTTATGGTCTCAAGTTGATGCTGTTCGTCATAGTTATTGTTCGTATAACTTTCGTAAATGGCTTCGCCTTGTCGAAGGTTGGAGTCAAGCATCCTTCACAGTTGCTCAATCGCCCGTGCTTCTCAATGACACTCGAACTGTGACGGGCTTTCAGACATGCGCGCAGTCTGGCGGGCCGGCACTGTCTCTAGCGATTGGTGATATCGCTTTCGTGAAGAAAGCCCAGAGAGTTACCATTAAGTAGCTTCTTCCAGATTGAGGTCTATCTGAGGTCCATCTGAGGTCCAGGGATTGATCTCAGATCTTGGCAACTCATTCTTCGACGACTTGGAACTTATCATACAAGAGGAATTTTGGATTCAATCATAAGTAGGTTCCAGAAGCTCTTCATATCCCAATCGCTGCCGGAGCGTTAGCAATTGCCTTGCCAATTTTCTCGACGTTTCTCAGACGTTCGGGGAACGACTAAATACTTTATTTCATTATTATTTCTCGAAGGCCGACAGTACCTCTACATCGCTCGGTGCTCTACTCAGAGACTTCAAAAGGAGAGTCAGCATGAATCCATTTTTTGAGATTCCGGGCCGAGAAATGATTCTGAAGATTTCTAGAGTTCGGGTTGATGTCCAGCACCTTGTGTAGGCGATAGGGAACACATCTATTTGACAATATTCATGCAATGGTTAATGAATAAAACACAGCTTGTGGGCATCCCTCACAATTTAGTTAGTAGTAACATATTCGATGACGAAATTCCGTCGTTCCCGTCTCCAAACTGTGCACAGAGGAAATGATTATAGGGCTGGAGAGCATTGCTCATCTCCCGGCCAATTATGTACTCCGTCAACGATTGGGAAAATTTTGCGCTCGAATGACTGTGGAGTATCTGGCAAAACAATCTATTCGCGACGCGACGGACCGTTCAATAGTGGAGGGAATTGTTGCTCGGAGACGCGGGAGATTAAACAATAAGACGTGGCAACGAGCAGAGGATGAGAAGGAAGATGGGTTGATTTATAACCTCGAATACCGAATCGTCTCTCCGCATAGCCTTAACCCTCAACGATCAACAGCAAACCACTACACAGAGCAGGCATTCGGACATTCTCATACTCCTGGGTGCTATTGCCATTGCCGGTGCCGTTGTCTCATACTTATCGAATTTTCTGGAAGATCATTTCTTGAGAAAACGCTTGGGGCATCCTATTCTATTGAGATTACTGGTCTAGGTCCTCCCGTTTCAAACGCGAAACCCCTGCAACTTCCGAAAGGTCCCCAACCCTTACTGTTGCCTTTACCACCGAGCAATTATTCGACATCCCGGAATACCTTTGAAGGGCTTCTGGTCTTACTCATAGAATTCCTACAGCAACAACCGCATTACTTTAGGATTCTCTTATTGCCGGGAATATATTGAAGGATTGCAAGGTTGCGCCGGATGAACTATCCTTCAGGACCATTCAAAACCATAACACCCCATCACTTCACTCGACACAGATGCCATAAGGACAACACATCACTTTGAGAACACACGAATAGCAAATATGGAGACTGAACGCCCTTCTGTTACCCGAAGATCACCTTCTCCAACAGGTAGACCATCGCTGGCTATCGGCGCTTCAACAAGCCTCTCTCGATCCGTCTCTACTGCCTCCGAAGGCTCCATATTCTCCGGTAGAGACAGCACAACGAGCCGGGCTTCTATGACCAGTTCCGCTGGTAGTTCAGCATCAAGATCCTCATCTGCGAGTTTTGGAAACAGAGTATCTATGGCAGGCGCAGACAAGCCGGTACGACGCGGTTATGTTCGACCACAAGGAACAAATTTTGCGAAGTCGGCAAAGTCGCGAGAGAGCGTCCTGAGTCTTGGAAGCATAGCACACTTACAATATTACTTTGCGCGAACCGGCCTACTAGATGGGAAGGGCGGGCGGTTAATGAAGAAGAGGAGAGATGGAAGAGAGACTCTAGATTTATCCTCCTTGGATGCAGCGTTTCTTATGCCGGGACTAGGATCTGGCTCCGACTCCTCCTATACATCAACAGCTAGCAGCCCTACACTCACTGCACAACTGGGTGTGGGGATTGTGGATAGCCCTACGCAAGATTATGAAGAATTTGCGGAGGACGAGTATTTCAGTGGTGACGAGGATGACAACCCCTTACATATGCTCCCTCCCACTGCAAGTACATATGTCCACCGCCAAAAGGTTATTCCTCCCCCACCGACGCTCAATGAACTCAAGAAGGATTTGGTAGACGCTCTCAACAACGCCACCACAGCTCTCGAAGATGCGAAACATGCCAGAACGCCGCCGCCGTCTCCGCTCCCCAAGTCCAGAGCTGCCGCATCCGCACCCGAGACACCCGAGGCAAAGGAGCAAGGCTGGTTTGAACTTCAAGGTATGCATATACTCGACATAATCACACTTGCCATTCGTGCCGCCAAAATGTACTATACGGCACACGAGCGTCCTGATCGTCTGTTGGCCATCAAGTCGGAACGAGAAATTCGCGCCGAGTTACTATCTGTCCTTGAGGTTTTAAAGCGTATGGCCACCAGGGGGTTTGCAAAGGGAATGCGCACAGAAGAAAGAGAAACCATGGAAAACTGGGTTGACGGCGTACGGAACATGTTAAGACGAGAGAAAGTTCTCGAAGAGGAGGAGCGGAAACAGCAAGCCAGCTGGACATGGCTTCACGCCGATCAGTGGAAGGGCAAAGAAATCGAGCGAGAATACGCGTTCATGAAATCTGTGGATCCTGATCCTGATACGTTACCGCCGTTATCCCGAGTCGACGACATCAAAGACGATACTCTTCTTCCCACACCATTCCTCGCCGAAATGAAAACCGGACTCAGGTTAGTAAAACTGCACAACGCGGCGGTGAAAATGAGCAAGCGACCGTTCGGAGCAATATCCACGTTCCACACTGAATTCAACAAACCGTATCGCTCGGCAGAAAATCTTCGGTTCTGGGTCAAAGCCGCGGAACTAAGATGGGAAACCGATGTTAAGTTTGATGTCATGGGCGTGGTGAATAGCGAGGATCGCGATGCGTGGGAGGGCTTCGAAGAGGTTATCTGGAAATGGTGTAAGATGGTAAGAGAGGAGATATCAGAGGAGTTGAAAAGACCGAGGAAAATGTCTATTAAGGTTTAATATTTATTTGTATTGTTTTTAATTGTTTTTTTCTGTATTATCTTTACGAGCTTTTTCTTCCTCGACATTCTTATTCATATATATATAGCATCAAGATTTGAAGGCATTGGCGGACGAGAGAAGAGGGATAGTTCTCGCTTTCTTGTTCAATTCTTTATGTTGTACATAAATGGGGGGCAGGGAGGGCACTGGGTTTGAAGGCTGGGGGATATGGCCATCACATTATATATTTGTATTGCTTTTTTCTCTTTTTTCACTAATTTTTCAACCAGGCTCTTGTTTTTGCGCTGCGTTGCGTTGCATAGACTTTTTTAATCAAAGTCCGATATCAGTACTATACCCATTATTTTAGCTTCTGGCTTTATTGGCTTTTATGGACAGTTGGAGAGGGGATGAGGTGCGGGGCTGAGGACTGCCCCGTTTTGCTTGGAGGAGTCTGGGTTGAGATGGAGTGGCAGAATGGAAGAATATATATGCTTGCTTAATATGCTTCTGCGTTGTTATGCGATTGCGAGTGATTGTTTGATGATGTGATGTGAACTGATTTGTGATGCGATGTGAACTGACTTGATATGATGAGGGGATTAGATGGAAAACGATGCAGTGAGCAGATTAGGACAGGGAAACGGCAGAGGAGGCACATGTCTACGAACTTGCTAACTAGGTGTTTTCTCCTATGACCGAGCGCATTTAAAGCAGGAGGAAGTTCTTATATCATTGTTGCGTCCTGGGTTTCCACATTCAGATGCTTCGGTGATAAAACCTAGGTATGTGATTACTTTCTACTACAAACATATTCGCTGTTCAGTTATGGAATTGAGATAGAAATGTAGTCAAATGCATCTAGTAATAGTAATTTGATCTTCTTATTTCAGTATTACTTCACTATTGCCTGATTAGGAGATATGTAGATAGTAGATATGAGTTAGAAGGTTAACCTTCAATAACTCTATATAGGAGACTGGCCTTCCGATGGTTTCTCGGACCCTATATGGCTCTCTCCGATAAGCCTATGGGGAGATGTTGCACATGCGGAGCTTCCGCGCCTTCGCCATACGGCACTTAACACCCACGAATTTTCTCCCGTTCACTACCGCGGTGGCCATATGTCTCGTCCCTCCAGCTGGTAGCATTCGTCAGGGCGCTCCGCGTGCAAGCTTGTTCGATGAAATGACACGAAGGTCCTACCGATAAAACCGCAGTCTATAGCATTCATAGCGTCATGCAAGTTGCGCCTAAGTACTGGCTTTGACCAGATGATCATTCCGGGGCGTTGAATCGTCGAACCGGGCCATGAGCGTTATCCGTATATAAAATGCTTGGAGACGACCGTTTGTGAACGGGCCTAGAGGTTTATTGCCTAGGGCCTGGTAGTGTTAGGGTTGTACTTGCTCCTCTGGTAAGAGAGGTTGACTTCACTGATGGATCGGATAGGATGGATTCTAGAAGGGGTCTAATGACGCATCGTGGTAAGAGCGTAAGATCTTACCTCATTGAAGGTGGAGCTTCACATGTGGTTGATCACTTTCCTTGCACAACAATACAGTCAGAATTTCGATATTGCGATGAAGAAACCACTGTCTACGGTATCGGAGTGCAACGTATGTGGTTCGTGCTCACATGAAAGTTTGGGAAAGGAAAAACCGGCGGAGTCCCATGGCCGCTTACAGTATCTTAGAAGTTTGGTACACGAAAATAAGCCAATACGGTGGGGCAACGAAAATGGCAATGGCACCAAGGAATTTCCGTTTGGAGGCTGAATATGGTAATTCCGACGTGGACCGAACCCCGCTACACAAGATCTTATTTAGATCTGCCATACTAAGTATATTGTGGACCCAGAATGGGCCGTTCTACCCCAATGTTTTGCAAAGTAGTTTGTAACTATTTCCTCTTCTCTCCTCCTCTGGTCTCTCTTTGTGGGGTTAGCAAAAGACTAGACGCAATAGTAGCACTGGTCATTGCCGGATTTAGACGCTATTCAGCCCACCCGATGCTGTTATCAAATGCCGACGGCCTCCATAACGAGTCAATGGCTTGGATGAGCGATGGAGTGAAGGCTCGAAATTTTCATTGATAACGTTGTGCTCCCCAGCTCAATCTGTGTGTCTCTTCACCTCACATTTTATTTCACAGACCACAGAATTCAGTCAGTTGATACTACTTAATACTCCGCGGGCGAAGTTCTTGCTAGTAGAGCCACTCAATTCCTATCACACAGACCCGTCACTAGAACAAACATTTGCCACGTAATATTTTGCTGTTACAAGCCTCTTCGGTATATCACCATCACCTTTTCTACCACGAAGAGATCACCAGTATCTTCACTTGGTTCTCACCTACCTTTTCGTCACCACATTTCCAAACATGGCGCCCGCTGCAATTGAGCCTATCTCTTCCTTCAGCGACCGAGATGGTCATGCGTTGGAGGATCTATCAGACAACATTGATGCTGTCAATGTTCTCAAGGCAGAGATCAAGGAGAAGGCAATGCATGAGGCGTCGGAGTTCGACGCTGAGAAGGACAAGACACAATTTAGGCAATACGAGGAGGCATGTGACCGAGTGAAGGGCTTCTACAAAGAGTTAGCAATACCTGACTCAGTGGTGATGTGCAAGGCTAACAATTACCCAGACAACATGAGAAACAGACTGTGGCCTACAACTTGAAGGCTCGGAGCAACTTTAAATCCAAAACCCGAGCCGAGATGACAATATGGGAAGCTATGGAGAAGCTGAATACTCTCATCGATGAATCAGATCCCGACACTTCCTTATCACAGATCGAACATCTTCTCCAATCAGCAGAGGCTATCCGAAGGGACGGGAAGCCACGATGGATGCAACTTACTGGACTTATCCACGATCTCGGCAAATTGTTGTTCTTCTATGGAGCTCATGGACAGTGGGACGTTGTCGGTGATACTTTCCCTGTTGGCTGCGCATTTGACAAGCGCATCATCTACCCAGATACCTTCAAGAACAACCCAGACTATGGTCATGAAATTTATGGCACCAAGAACGGCATCTACTACCCGGGATGCGGACTGGACAATATGATGCTCTCATGGGGTCATGACGAATACCTATATCACGTCGTCAAGGAGCAGTCTACACTACCACCAGAGGCATTAGCGATGATCCGATATCATTCCTTCTACCCATGGCACTCAGCTGGCGCATATAGGGAGTTCATGGACGAGCATGATCATGCTATGCTAGCTGCTGTAAAAGCTTTCAACCCGTACGACCTGTACAGCAAGAGTGATGATGTGCCTAGTGTGGAAGTACTAAAGGTAAGATTCTTTACACTATCTTTTGAACCAGCGAAGCTAATTTCTCGATAGCCATATTATATGGAACTGATAGATGAGTTCTTCCCACAAAGAGTCATCCGGTGGTGAAGCACCTACCGATAGGCTTTCAAAAATCAATGAATAATGAATGATTCGATGGTTCCCTGTGGTCAGAGAATGTGATACTTTGTTGAGAAGAGGACATTGTTGGACACGTACTTGGGACGCGTGGCGTAGCCGTTAGCCAAGAGGCGGCTTTCTCGAAAGAAATTGATGGCCTGGACTGCCGTTTCGAGCTCGGCGGTACTATGGTACTACCCCAACTATGTGTGGGAAGGAGGCTCGATATAATGTGCCATCGTTCGTTGATCGCACGTGAAAGTGCAGGAGGGAAGGAGCGAAATAGAAAATGCCGCAATGAATAAATAACCTGTACGGAATTAAGAACGTGCTGTTTTCTGGTTGTCATTCACTTCCTCGAGACCACAGATGGCGCCTTCAATGAGGAGGAAATCGAGTAAATCTCCAGCTTTTAGCCCGTGAATGTTTGCTTGGGATAAATGGGATGGACTTCAGCCACTCCAGCAAAGCCTAGAATCTGTGCTAGCTTGCATCGAACGTGGCTTCCATCACACCAGGCAGCAGTCATGTGACCGGATAATCTCTTTCAATGAAGATAGCAAACATCTTATCAGCGTCCCGCGCGATTGACGTACAAGATGCTCTTGGGAGCCTCACTTGAGTAAGCAATGGTGTGGTGTTTCTCAGCTGCGAATGGATGAGCACAGCCACCGAACCCACTTTGACGATGACCACCCCTCGAACATTATCTTCATCTTCAATCACTCAGCAATCCAACAGATTATCCGGATACTCGCACACGGTACCCCAACGTTCGCCTCGTTCTTGAACGGGTGGAGTATTACTGTGCGAGAACTTCCCGATCCACCAAACGGGTGTTATGCCGAACCCTGTTCGCAAGTTTTCGCAGCTCAGCGATGCAACCTCATGTCCGATCAACCTTGGCCGAAGCCCACTGCGGGAAAGCAGGCTTTTAAGGCTTGCCAGACCCGGGACTGAAGCTTTCGATTTCGCAATATCATAGTCTTGATGTGTTCTCGCCCCTCCATCTAATCACATCGATTGAAACTTTCCTTCTTTTATTGTCGTTCCTTATTCGCACATTGTTTGGAGAGAACAGCGACATTATCTAATTGGCACTTTGTTACAATGCCTCTTTTCCAATTGCTCGCTCCCCTATTACCGTCGGTCGCGTACTGCTGAGGAGTTGCTCCAGCCTCGCAAGGCTCCAAGGAGAGTTCTGATTGTACGACTGCATTGATTCTGTATCATTTCTTTCTCAGCATACCATATCGATTCTAGTAGAATAGAATCAAGGTGGATACGTATATACCTGTTCTCTACGTATAATGCATGAAATGCTTCACACTGGACTATCCCCTCACTGGCAAGCTCGATCCGCCCAAAGCAGAACACCACAACCACGAAGGATACTGCAACAAATGAGCAGTGTTGCTTCTGTTATTTGTCATACCTACTAGCGGAGTGCACTGTTGCCCACCATGGCTTCTGATTCAGCAAAGATATCCCGAGAAGAGAGCGATCGCTACTTTGCCCTTCTGCAGACTTCTGTTGGCGAAGATTTCCTCCAAGCATGTTACGAAGAAAGGGAAGAGCAGCGACGGATCAGCAGACCCACGTCGGCTGCTCGAAAGGTGCAGAAACTATCTCTGCTGAGAAAGCACACGGAATGGGAGAATCTCAAACAGGAAATCTTCTTTCACTACATGCAGAACCTCAGTTCCGCAAGCATCTTGAAAGAGATCACTAGAGACCATAGCTTCTCGAGTCAGTCGTACGTATCAAGTCTTAACCTTATTTCGAAAAAGCAAGAAGCTAAGTAGCTAATGATCTGTATTAGTCCTCGAACTTGTGACAACAGACTCGAAGCATGGGGCTATCCACTCAATCCTGAGTTTAGGAAGATCTTTACAAGTCGATTGCGAGCACAAGTTGCCCTCTGGGAAGAACAGTTGAAACCTGACCTCATCAGTACTCAATTGTTGGCTGAGCCCAGACTATCTGACACGGATCCTACCATCGGTCCTGATGAGGTCCTCCAAGGGACCTCTCCTTTTGTCTTCATGGATTCACCCACCCTCGGAGCTACAGGACAGGAGGCATCGGCGAACAAAAGGGACTCTCTCGGTGGGCGAATTCCTTATCCCTCCATGACACATAATCTCATGCCGAAGGATCAAATACCGCCCATAGACCTCAGCATGATAGACATCGGTGAATTTTCTCTAAATGCCTTTGAGGAACTCGATGCAGGAAGTCAACCGACGTATGAGAGCTCTCCGGCGGATATTGACTCACTCTTTTCTCACGATGAACATACTCCCAGCACAGCTGATACGATGGAAGGCACTCAGTTCGATTACGTCGACCCAAGCCTGCTAACCAAACCTGCCCCGAAACCGGCATCAATACTCAAACCTGACGGCGATTCCGGGTATTATTCGATGGAAGTGGAAAAGCTGTCATGTCACGAGATAGAATTTGACATTATCGAAGAAGAAGTCACTACGCCACTACAAATTGACCATGATGTAGTTGACGCAAGGCCAGAAAGCCCAGATAAGGCATACTACGAACTGTTTGATGCCAACTCCTTGATTCCCTCGAATGGATCCATCTCTTATCCAACCGAAGAACAAAAGACTGAGCGGCGTTCGTCTATTCTGCATCAAATTTCTTGTGGAGGTGATCACATGGACATCGCTCTTGGGAAGAGAAGAATATGCTCTTGCGGGGTTACCTATATCCATGCGGTTTGTATGTGCATGATTGATTTACCTGACCACCAGCTCTTGACAATGCTCGGACGCTGTTTGAACAAGAATGAACTTGATGGAGCAGGAAACACTTCACTCCATTACATTGCGGCTGCCGGACGTAAAAATATCCTCGACTATCTGCTAAGATCAGGGGTCGACTCAACACGCGTCAATGTAATTGGTCAGAGTTTCTTGCACGTTTTGGACGCCAGTCGCTTCAGCGACAACCTGATTGAGTTCTTAGAGCCATTCAAAGAAAGCGGCCTCCTCGAACAGCGAGATCTCCAGGGTCGAACAGTCCTTCACGGCATCCTTCGCTACCCGATCCTCCCTCTCGTCTACCACGATCTAGTCGACTTCTACGGCCCCGGACGAACCCCCCAATTCGCCCTCCGCGACAACGACGGCCTCGACGCAGCCCAGCACATCCGCACCATCGCGCACGCCCAAAACCCCTACGCATCATACGGTCACGTCGGCTACGCCCAAGCGATCGTCGTCTACGAAAACATCGCCAACCGCTTCCTAGTCGACACCTCAGAGCCCGACAACACCATCCAAGAAATGCAGAACCGCCTCGCCGTCCTCCGGCACTCGAACCCGCACACGCCGAACGCCAAACCCAACGTCGAAGACTGCATCGGCCGCAACGCCCTGCACTGTCTCGTGTCCGAGCCGCGCGCGTGCAGCCTCGAAGACTCGCAGACTCGTCTCGCCCAGCTGAAAGAATACGTCTGTTTCGGCGCGGACCTCAACCACTACGATTCTGCAGGGCGCACACCCCTCCTCGCATGCATTATCGACGCCCCTGCTGGGACCGACGAATCGGTAACCAAAATCGCCGTCGAGATTATCTGTCGTAGCGGCGCGAACGTGAATAATCGGGATCGTGACGGCAATACGGCGCTGTACCATGCGATACGCAAGGGCTTTTGCGACTGCGTGGCGATCCTGCTACAGCATGGGGCGCATGTGAATCGGCGCGCGGCGGACGGGAGGAGTTATAGACGGCTGGCGCAGGATTGGCTGCAGGAGCATCTGGGGGCGAGCGAGCAGGATGGGTTTGATCGGTTGCAGAAGCGGTTGGCGGTCGTGTCGGCGATTGTGGCGTATAGGGCGGCGCTGGAGCCGTCGGAGTTGCAGGCGAGGGGGGTGGATGCGACGTGAAGATTTTGAGGGAGCTCTGTGATTCATGTTTGACAGTGGAAATGACGGTTGGTTGGGTCGGTTCTTCGTTGGGTGAATGGCAGGCAACTGCAGTACAAAAGCAGATCACGATCTATGCAGTACTCCATTATTCGAAGGAATCCCCCACCAGCCTCCACTCTGGACGAATTGCTACGCCAATCTAGCTTCAAGCCTCTTCTGAAGATCGAGACTCTCGGATGATGACTTCGAAACTTATCCTCCCAGTCTGTTCCGTCTGATATACGTATACGATTCTCCAAATGGTTGATGAAAAGATGGATTGAGACGAGAAGGCACGGGCAACTGAAGCTAGGCTGGCCCTCGTATGTCGGGGAGGGGAAAACATCGTTTATTTCATGTGGACGACACAGACAGTACATTACAAACAGGATGAGATGTAGGATAAAGTTTGAAGAACCATAGTAGGATAATCATAATGTGCATTTTAGATATCACCGTATAATCAATTACCAGCCAATCAGACCATGCCATATTCCCAATGCAATGCAGTTCGATCCTCATAACATTGTTTTTGCAAATTCCCATCATGCTATATCCCATATCTCATATGCCATGACCAACTACCGCCGCCAGACTACTCATGAACAGGCATACTTACATCCGCCGCCTTCGACACCGCATCCTCACTCCTCCACAAACTCGTCACCGTCTTCTGCTGCGTATAGAAGTACAACCCCGGCTTTCCATAAAAGGTATTCGCTCCACCACCCGCCACACTCTTCTTATTCCCTGTGAAGGAGAAGATACTAAGCGGGACCGGAATGGGCACATTAATACCCAATTGACCCGCCTCGATATTTTTCTGGAACTTGGTTGCCGTCGCGCCCGACTTCGTGAAGATGGCTGCGCCGTTTCCGTATTCGTTCGCATTGATAAGATCAATAGCTGCATCGAGCGAATCGACATTAAGGCAGATGAGAACAGGACCGAAGATTTCTTCGGTGTAGCATTTCATGTGCGGTTTGACGTTGGTGATGATTGTGGGTCCAATCCAGTTTCCGTTGGGGTATTTTGCGGGCTTGTAACCGCGGCCATCAAGGAGGATTGTAGCGCCTTCTGCTTCCGCGCTGGCGATGAGGCTTTCAATTCGCTCCTTGCTTTGGGGCGAGATGACGGGTCCAAGATCCGCTCCTTCTTCAAAGCCTCCGTCTACTTTTAATGCTTTGGCACTTTCGGCAAGTTCTGGGAGCCAGTCTTTAGTTTCTCCAACCATGACTAAGGTGCTAAGAGCCATGCAGCGTTGACCAGCTGCACCGAATGCTGCACCGGCGATTGAGTTTAAGGCGTGTTGTTTGTTGGCGTCTGGGAGAACAGCGCAGTGGTTCTTTGCACCCAAGTTTGCTTGTACACGTTTGCCGTTGGCCGAACCTCTGGTATAAATGTATTCTCCGGCACGGTTGCTTCCTACGAAACTGATTGCTTTGATGGCTGGCTCGTCGAGGATGAAGTCAACAGTCTTCGATGCACCATGGACAATGTTGAGAACTCCTGCAGGGAAGCCAGCTTTTTGGGCAAGTTCCGCTAGGATCATTGATGCTCCGGGATCTCTCTCGGACGGCTTCAGAATAAGACAGTTTCCTGTGGCACATGCAATCGGGATAGACCAGAGAGGAATCATAGCGGGGAAGTCTACATGATGTTAGCGAAATGTAATTTATGTAGTATCGTGTACTCACTGAACGGGCAAATCGAAGCTACGACACCAAGTGGTTCTCTATAGCTCCTTGTCTCCATATCTTTGGCCACCTCCAACACTTCACCCATCATTTGCTGGGGAATTGCACATGATGCTTCCGCTACTTGTAAACCACGAAGAACATCTCCCTTGGCATCTGATTTCCATTGTTAGCTTCCAACTTCCACATAGCACCCACATGAACATACCGGAGAATGTTTTTCCTTGCTCCAGCGTTATACTAGCAGCCAATCTGTCCCAATTCTCCCGTACCAATTGTGTGAACTTGAACATGATCTGTTGTCTCGCCATTATACTCGTAGCTTTCCATGCTGGGAACGCCTTCTCAGCACTTTCCACTGCAGCCTTCAGTTCAGCATCTGTACTCTGCGGCACCCTCGTAACAAGGTTGTTCGTCGCCGGGTCATGTAAATCGATGAATTTTGTGGCTTCGGACTTGAGGAATTTGTTGTCGACGAAATATGGAGTGTCTTGCACATCTTGGAGCTTATCATGATTCATGGGATAATTGTCGGCGCTGAAGGCCAGACCAGCAGCAGGCTTGAGGTGTTGAGTTGTAGCATGTAATCTGCGAGTGGCAATCTTGGAGGTTTCGGACGTGGACGGCATGGCGAATGTTGCTCGAGGACGGATCGTGGAAGAAGTGTGTCGAGCAGCGGCAGTATAGATGCCTCTGGTTATGGTGCGACGCATATTTGGTGTCGAGGTTGAGATGGCACAGAAAGGAAGAGAATTAGCTGAAATCCTTTCCACTCATCAAAATAACATTGTAAGACTGAGACTGAGGTGAAATAGTTGTGAGGGGTTGGAGGCGTGGAGCTCCGAGGTGCAGTATCCGAGCTATTTCCGGGAATAGGGCAGTTGTATGCGGCGCTGCGCTGGGTGCGGAGAGGTTACAGTGGGGTGTGGGGTAATGTCACTGGGATTCTAGGATTCTGATACAGCTGCGATAGACACCGACAGCTACTTTTGGCTGTGGCAGTCGAGGCAGTTCAATCGGCGACTGTGAAAGAGTCTTTCTGGAGGCGACTTTTTGTCATCTTTATTGTGTGGCAGAACCACGTGCCCGGGACTTCACGCCATTGTTTGTCTGCATGTTATGTTTGAGCATGAGCGTACGAGCAGTTCTTTCTTCTATTCCACTCCGTACGTTCCGCTGCTGTGCGCACCAATCCCGCCGCATAGCTGTCTCTTACACTGTGGTAGACGAAGGCCGGAAGAAAAGCCTAATGCTCCGTTTGAAAGGGGTTGTGCTGAGCACTAACTCGGTGCTAACGGTATAGTATTTGGTGCCATCGGAACAAGATCTAACAAGCAATCCCACAATAATTACCTGAATTGCCCTTGGACTTTTGGAAAGAACCCCCCTTATGATATCCATAATGGATATAAGTGCGCTCCCGAATGACATTTTCTTCCTCATAGTATCACATCTAGCACCGCAGGATCTTGTTCTCTGTCGCCGTGTTTCACAAAGTTGGCTCAAAGCATTCACAGAATCCGATCTAAATCGTCTTCTCCTGAAATCCCTGTTCCCTCTGTCGCGAGAAGCACGAAATCTCGGCAGAAACGGGGATGGAAAAGATGATGAGAACAATTGGCCTTGGATCTTCTCCGCCGTGGCAGCAAGATATTATTATTTGAGAAAAGGAGAGGCGAGAAGAATGCACAGATTTGAACTGGCAAAGTCACTCGATGAGCCCGCGTGGTCTCGCAACTATCCTGTTGCTCCATGGCAGCGATACCTTGAAATGTGTGGCACGAAACACTCTTTTCATTATGCAGATACTCTATGGACGTACGAAGATGGCCTTTTAGTGTACCCTTGTGCCAAAAAGCAGAGCTACATCGTGCTAGATCTGGAAAGGTGTGAGCGGCTGTTCGTCAACTTTGACCAGATTGTAAGGAGAATAAGATTGAAAGATCGAGTGTTGGTCGTCGAATGGTGCGAGGCAGAACTCTCTCATCAACTTAATGAAGATGAGATGGTCCATAGACATTTCGCTACTGCATATGATCTTGTCTTCGATTTCGAAGCGGATCACTGGAAGATGAATAAGAGGTGGGCTCGTCTTACTATATCCCAGAGTAGGCTGACAGTCTCAGGAATGAGTGGAAGATACACTTCCTAGGAATGCCGCTGAATGCAAGTGATCGATTCTTCAGTGTTCATTCAAGCACTCATTACGCAATATATACATGGCAGCCTAACAGAGGTCGTTGGGGTGAAGATGACCCAATTGAAGCTTTAGCAATATGGGATATTTCTACACCTTCTACTTACCTTCCGTCCTCAGACCCAACCGGTGCTGGAAAGCCATCTGAGTCGGAGGGGCCAAGAGTCATACGACGCTTCTCGTTTTCTGATCTTGACTTTTACAAGATTCGACAGAGAGCAACACCTTGTCTTCGAGAACTACAACTTGATGATGGCAATTTGTACATTCTAGAAGAAAATCATGAAAGTCTGACAGGCCGTCATGCGAGCTACATTCCCACAGTATATCACGAGGTCCAGTCAACCGGCATACCTTTCGCTCATGGACCTCGCTGGGTTGATAGATGTGGTGCTGATGCGAACGGCAATTGGACGTATTGTAACAGAATTATCAAGATGCGACAACCTTGGCAAGCTCCATGTTGGAGACATGAGGTAGTTATTGACTCCATAGATAGACTGTGTCTTGGAACTAACATTTCCCAGGAATTTCCCTCTCTGACTACAGCCGAAGTGTACGACGCCAGTGGAATCCGATATTATGCTCACAACTCCCCCATGTCCCAGAAATTGTATATCAATATCAGGCCTGAATTCGAGACAGATAGGCCGGGTTTCCAGAGACGATTGAGAGGTGAGATGTGGCCCGAATTACTCGGAAATGGAAAGCTCTCTGGAGACGAAAGATGGATAATCGGCGAAAATCTCAATCAAGAGCTAATTGTTTACCTCTTCTGCAAGTGACCGCGAAGTCATGTTTATGGGCCTGGGCATATATTTGAAGAAATTACATGCCATGTGTAGTCTATACCGAGAATAGCCTACTGCAGCTTCCAGAACAGCCACAACGCAGGTATCTTGTTAGTCGGGGCAATGAACTTGACAGTAGTAGTCAGAGTAATGGCTATTTACCACGAGTGAATCACCGATATGATCAATCGACGTCGAGATGAATAGGTAATGCAGTTTGGTAAGCACGCCCGCACCACACCTGGTCTGGTTATTCGTTGGATGAACATTTCTAGGTGTGTTGGCGTCGGGCGTTGCAATTTCGGGAATACAAAATGCTTTTCTTTTTCGACTCTGGTTCACACAAGTCACGCAACGAGATCTACATGAGAGACTGTTATCTGAACGCATGCTGCAGTACCTAAATACTGAGATACCTAGGCAACTGGCAGATCCCCGCACGGAACGTGGTATCCACGTATCCAACCTCTTTCCCCGCTTGTCCCCTACCAAGTATTCAGCCAATTAAGGCTCTAGCGTGATCAGCATCAACAGTTGCTACAGCATGGAGGCACGATATAAACACGTACAACTACTGTTCACTTCAAGAACGTGGAAATTTTCTCATTCGATAGTACAATTGCAATTTCGTACTTTTAATTCATCCTACCAAGACTAGAAACTCACAATGGTTTTCTTAGCAGAGAAAACAGTTCCCATTCCTACAAAGGACCTCTTATCTTGGACGTTCGATGATGTACCTTATGATCAAGATGAACCTGTAAGTCTCTCTTGAACTTGTCTGCCTACAGGCTCATGATCAATTTTCTGAAAACATTCAATTCTAACATGCACACAGATATACATCGACGCGGCGAACCCCTCGCGGTCCATCTCCGCAAATCAAGCACGGGTGATCATCCGAAAGCTTGTAGCAGGTCTCCATGCCGCCGGCTTGAAGAAAGGTGATTGCGTGTGCTTGCATTCGTTCAATGATGTGAGCCTACCCCTTCATCTGAAGCAGCTGAGAGAAATCTAACGGCATCCAGATATACTATTCCATGATGTTCCTAGGTATCCACACCCAAATCGTATCACTGCACCTCGACTAATCCCCGACTAGGCATCGTAGCAGCAGGTGGTATATTCGCCGGCACCAACCCCTCCTACACGCCCCACGAACTTGTCCACCACATCAAGACGTCCCACGCCAAATTCGTCATCACCGAGCCAGAAATGCTCGACAGTGCTGTCTCCGCCGCCAAAGAATGTTCGATTCCCTCATCCAACATCTGGATCTTTGACGTATTAGGTCAAGCTCTCCCATCTGGGTTTCGCTCATTCAAAGAATTGATGAACCACGGCGAAAAAGACTGGGTAAGATTTGATGATGAAAAAACCTGTAAAGAGACGACTGCCGCGAGGTTGTTTAGTAGTGGGACGACAGGACTGCCGAAGGCGGCGATGCTTTCGCATTCAAATTTTATTGCCGAGCATGTGCTTGTACATGAACAGGTGCCGAAGCCGTATACTGTGAGTTTTGTCTTCATTCTTGTTTTGACCTCTCAATAAAAGGTTGAGAACTGAGCGATGATAGATACGACGACTTCTTGCACTGCCCATGTTCCACGCAGCTTGCGTGCCAAGTCCGTTAATCACCCCTTTTGATTTCAACTAGGAGCTAAATACCCTACAGCTGCACACACAAGCACTCTCAAAGGCGGCTACATCAGCATCATAATGCGGCGCTTCGAGCTCTCCTCGTTCCTCAACCACGTGCAACACTACCAAGTCAACGAGCTCGGCCTCGTTCCACCCATCATAATCGCCATCATCATGTCAGGTCTCGCTGGGGACAAGCTCAAATCTGTACGAAGCGCAGCCGTAGGAGCCGCGCCGCTTGGCGCTGAATCGCAGGCGAAATTCAAGGCGCTATGCGCACCGAGTACGTTTGTGAATCAGGTTTGGGGCATGACGGAGACAAGTTGTGTTTGTTCGATGTTCTATCACGGCGAGGATGATACGACGGGGAGTGTTGGGAGGATGATGCCGAATATTGATGCGAAGTAAGGGGTCACTCTGGCGTCCACACTATGTCCCGAAGTGCTTACACACAGCTTGATATAGAATCATCGACGACGACGGCAACGACATCACAGACTACGACGTCCGCGGCGAGCTCTGCGTAAGAGGACCTATCGTCATCTCCGGATACTGTAAGCCCCTCCCCATCTAC
>LLKJ01000579.1:0-30826 GCA_002242865.1 Clarireedia sp. CPB17
GTTCTAAGTCCAAACTACTTGTTCTTCAATCATTCCTGCAAAGCGAACACCAGTTGGCATGGTACGGTGCCGAATGTATGGGTGGGACTGGCCCGGTTGGTTGTGGAAGGGGTGGGGAAAGGGAAGGGTGGAGAGGGGTGGGTTGGTGATAAAGGTGCGGAGGATGAAGAAGTGCTTAAGCCAGGGAGTGGGAGTGTGGTTTGTAGGGCGGGTGGAATTATTGAAGAGGGCGAGCAGTTGATGATTAGTTATGTGGGGGATCCGATGGGAGATGACGATGGTGATGAGGATGGTGCTGAAGGGGAGAAGAAGCGAAAAGGAAAGGGAAGAGAGCAGAAGAGAGGATACTTGATGAAATGGTTCGAGAATGGCTGTGGTTGTGAGATCTGCGAGGAGGAGAATAAAACCGAGAAGAAAAAAGAAGAGATGATTGCGGAGGGACGGAGGAGCGTATGATGGGTAGGGCTGGGAAAGAGGAATTTAACATGGTGATAGAATCCTGCTGATTATCTTTTTCATTTGTCTTGTTTTGCATGGAGTTTGTCTTGTTTTGCATGGGATTTGGTTTCCGGTTCGAACTTCGCCATAGAGATTTCTACTGGCGTCGGCTTAGGTCATGGGGAAAGCATCATACGCTTTACGATACAGGTCGGCATAGGGAGATGTTGTCTACAGTGTATACTGAGGCATGGATGTTTATTACAGATTTGCGCTGGTCATGGAGATCCTGACTGAATGTTGGGGGACTTTTACTCCGCATTGGATTTGGAATCAAAAGTTCACAGACTTCTTCATACAAACCGATGATCTTCATTGAGTACCTAGATATATGGAGTTTAACACAAATCAAACAATAAACTCCACTGCGAATCTTGCCTCTATGCTCTATGTTTGCCTCTAGAGACAAAGTGGTGAAAGTTGCATACAATCTTGATGCTTGTCCAAGTCACACCCTCCTTTGTCGGTGCTTGTGAGTTGGTATTTAGCTCCAGTAACTTTGGTGGCTGTAAACCATCACCAGGTGCATCATATATTTGGAGTCGTCTTTCAAAGCAGGAAATATCACGGAAATTGAAGGTAGTGAATGTAAAATATGTTCATCGCATCATATTTATCTTCAGCTTGTTTTGTACTGTACACCCCACTACTGTGGTCACCTTTACCCCTCTTCCCCCTTCCCCATCACACTGCCTTTGCCTCCTCTCTCATTTCCAGCCCCTTCTAAAACCATAGCGCCCCGCGGATATGTTTCCTCCCTCTATCTCTGGCCATCAAATGGTATCAATCAATGCAAAACCAAATAAAATTTCACACATAAACGGAAGAGAACTTTCAAACACAAAAAGCATATCCCATCATAAAGATTCGTTCGTAGATCGAGGCCCGCCCCCACCCACCAACCAGAAAACCCTCTATACATGAATGCTATTTTCCCCCTCACTCCAAAGTATCAGTGCCAACGCGATGCCATGCATGCATTATAGTACAATGCAACAAATGGATGAATACACTTAAGAAACGAAAAAAAAACCCCTTGTCTCCTGCACACCTCCTTTTCCTACCCGGTCCCCAGACATGTAAGAGAAAATGCAACCTCAAGCAGAAAATAGATCAGCTTAAGTCAAGTGGCCTCTCTTGTGAGCTCTCTGGTGCGCTCTCTGATGATCATGCAAATGTCTCTTCTTTGCGCTCGCTGCACCAGTAGCAGTCACAACCACTGTGTTAGTTACACTCGCGGTGACGGTAACCAGCTCCTCTACCCAGAACACCTCGTTGATGAGCACCTCTTCGTTCAGCGCCGAGATGGAAGTCGTGGTACTGAACGAGGTCGAGACGAAAGATGGCGCAAGAGCGGAACTGGCGCTTGTCATGAGTGTTGTTTGCGGAGCGGCGGCGGTAGTGGTGCTGTCGGAAAAGGTGGAGCCTGATTGAACGGCAGCGAAAATTCCACCCGGTTCGTAGGTTTGACCATAGGACATGCTAGAGCCGGGAGAGTGGGAGAGGGTGGGGACAATGGCGGAGGTGGACGTGGACGTGATGGATGAAGCGGCAGAGGAAGAAGCTGTGGCGTGTGCAGATGAGGCGGCGGAAGTGGGTGCGCTGGGTGCGCTGCCCATCGACGAAGCGGGTGCAGGACCAGATTGAACCGCACAGTTACCTGGGAGAGCAGCAATAGGACCGGTGAAGTTTTCATGAGTGAGGGCTACGGGCATGTCGATAGTCATAGCACAGCTGCTTATTTCAGCATCGGTTTGTATGTCGAAGAGAGGGCAGTCGGTGATTTCACCGGAGCCGTTGGTGCAAGTATCGACTGCGCTTTGGAGGAACGTTTCGTTCCAACCCATGATGAAGTCACCGTGGTATCCGTAGCCGGTTGGATCACCGTTGGAGATAATGAATTCGCCGTCGCGACCGACGTAGGCTGCGGTGTTCCAGATGGTTTCATAGAAGAGGGAGACGACACGGGTTTCGAAACCTTTGGGGCAGTCGCCAGTCATAACTTGGCTTGGGTATGCCATGTGGGATTTTCCATCTGGGGGGCTGACACCAGCGGACTGGTTCCAGCAAGAGGGAAACATGAGTTCAAAACGGACACCATCGACACAGTGGTCATCGAGATACTTCTTGTCTGGCAAGAAATGACGATAAAGTGAGCCTTCAGCAGGCTTGACAGCATAGTTGAGGCAGTTGAAGCCAAGAGCCGCTTGTTGAAGGAAAGCTTGAGTGTTGTATGGAGCCTGATCTTTCCAGTTCGATTTGTCTATGTCGGGAACCGGATAATTGCTAAAGTTGCGGAGATCGGAGGTACCTGCAATCATGGTGAAGTCGGTGGGAAACGCGGTGACCTTGGTTTCACCGGCATTTGCGTACAGGAGGTAGTATCTTAATTTGGGTTAGTGTTATGTCCAAGTCGGCATCGAAGAGAGTACTTACGCAAGCATACCACCCACCTGTTCGACTATCTCGAATTTCCCAGTCGATGCATCTTTGAAAAGAAGAGGTGGAGTCCAATACGCCGATTTATCTTGAGACACGCCACAGGATGTGCAGTTTCCTGCCAGCAGTTCTGCAGTACGAGCAGTCTCTCCAAAGCCTGGTTGTGACATCAATGTTAGTTTCTTAGATCGATGTCCACTGCTAGCGTCTTCCTCGAGCACGCAACGACCGTCAAGGATAAATGCAACATACCACTGGATCCGTGAATAGTATGCAAATGCTCCGAAATGCTACCAAAATTGACCAAGGGATCAATACGAGCCAGACCAACCCTCTCTCTACAAGGCATGCGCCAAAAAGCATCCACATTTCCCACCAAGCCCGTCACCAAAGCCAACTTTTTGATAAAGGTTGCTCCGCGCATTTTGACGATAGTACTTTTCGATGCTGCGAATGATATTTCTAGATCGTTCTTCTATCCAAGAAGAAAAAGCACAAATGAGTGCGAAGAATAATAAAAGAGGGGCCGAAGACTTCTAGTCGAACGTGGTTGTATTGTATTCTGTATTGTCGCAAAAGCAGGATTGCTTGTTACGAGATGTCGACTTTTGGCGATAGGATGACTCCTCAACGCTTTTGTTTCCAGTTGACTCTTTGGGTATGTTGGTAGAATTCCAAGTCGAAGGGTCGACGACAATATCGCGAACAGCGGGAGCAGCTCTACTGTATCGTGAGAATTTCCTTCCAACTAACAAATTTCCCTCCAGCCAACAACTAATCGCAACTCGAAATCCGTGGCCCGAAATTCAGGCAGTCGCCGCCTTATTGGACGCAGTGAATAGAATGGAAGTGGTGAATCCTTCAATCAACGTATGGTCTGTCCGTGTACCTAGCCACGAACTCGCTCCAGTATTTCGAATGTGAAGCGGCGATGCGATATGACAATATAAAACAAATGAATGTAAATTTCCCTCCAAACAGTGAAGTGGGTAGCGTATGGTGTTTTCCTAAAAAGAACGAATGGAAATCCGAATGCAAATCCGATAATGAGGAAACGGGAAAAGAGCACAATCACACACGTCAATGAATGAATGAATGGGATGGAAGGAATGAATACCGCAAGAAACAAAAGGTGGGAGTGAAGGAGGCCAAGTGGGAGTAGATGTATGAAAGAGAAAAAATAAAGTTAGATGTGAAGGATTCCCACCCACGATGCCAAGGATAACCGGAGGGGAGTGGAGGAAGGCGAAGACGAGGGTACGGGAGTGGGACGGGTATAGTATGAGTAGGGATATGCGTTATGAATCGTGGATGGATGGGATAAGATACGTACGGAGTAGTAGTCGCGTAGTACAACAAGTAGGCGAGTGAAGGCAAAGGAAGAGGGACGCAACAAACGGGCACACCCGGTAACTTACTATACGACGGAGATCATGACAAGGGACTGGCAAGTTGCAACAGAGGATAAGACAGGACTGAACAGCGGAGATATGCCGGCGCACAGGTATCAGATTCACAACCACGGGATAGAGAGGATTTGACCTGCCTACCAACCTGCCTACTTACCACGTACTCTGTACAGCCAAATGTCGTCCCGTCCCGAGCGCTGATACGTTCAGCCAGCGCGCCACAAGCTTATGAAAGGGTCAAGCAAATGTTTGATGAAGTTTGACGCGAGCGACAGGATGGATTTGCTCGCACCATCGGTTAAGTTGGTGGGGGGAGCACTTGGAGTTGGCCGAGCGTGTGGGAACAAAAAGGGGCGGAAAGCGTGCGCAGATGAGCAAATGGGGAATACAATAACGACAGGGCCATCTTTTTTTGGGTACCGACATAAAATTGGCTAGGCTGAGACGTTGCCAATGGATGATCGTCAGGGGCAAACGTGCAGGAAAGTCTTTCGTATACAGAGTACAGCACTTGTTCGACTGGTAGAACGGTCGTCGCATGAACCGCTCAGACAAATGTCCCTTCTCTAGCATCTCTCGGATCGAGGTTAACCCATGAGGTCGTTCATATTGGACCAATAACCGGAGCTGTATAGATGGAGACGATGAGGTATTTCCACTTTATGTTTCTCGCCCTTAAACGTGCAAGTACTTTGACGATCTCGTATATCGACGTCACTCACGGCAATCGCTGGAATTAGACGTGCTTCATTTCATTTACGTGGGCAGCGTGGGTAACGGTTCTATTCTTCTGTTTTTAATCTCGCTCTGCCTCTTCCTACTCCCAAACAGGATCTAAACTCGCCGCCGCTCATCTCAGCTCATCTCAGAAGCCCCTCCTGCGAGCGACTAGAGATGCCTACACAGCCGGGCCACGCCAGAGGGTCATGTAAGACATAGCACACCCTGCCCTACCAAGTACACTCGGAGTGTCCCTCATCCAATCTTGTATCCCATCTCAGCACAACCCTGCCAGCCTCCTGCCAGCCTCCCCACCCGATTTCTACCTGAAACGTCGGGAAAAGCCAATCATATCCACATGCAGATCCAAGACCCCCTCTTTCCCTTGCTCGGACACGGAAAGATATCGCGCAGGCCTTGACTATTTCTGGCCTAATCGATCTTACCGACAGGGAAGAATCTACCGTAGCAAATCCGAACTTACGGCAGCCCGGTAAGCATTTACATCAATTGCACTGCACGTTGCCGCCATACCAAAAAATTTACCTTTTATGTACACCGTACATGCATCGATCCACTCCAGCGGTTCGCCAAGACATGGGGGCTCAAAGGTAGAAGCATCCGGTCTGATTTTGGGTGGCTTCAGGGAAAAGGGGAGGGAAAGAGAAAGGGATTTGTCCTTCAGAGTCGTAGGGGTTCGAGTTCGTTGGACTGATGTTAGTAATGTTAGTAATGGGTAAATAAAATCCCTAAACCGTACCTCACCTGTTCTTACCTCCTTGGCCACCATGAACACACGAAATCCCGTTCATCTGAAAACGCGCAAAACACCTCAAACACACCATCGTCTGATCGCCTTTCCCCGGACCTTCACTATCTCCACAAACTTTTACCCTGTGTTTCCAGTTTCCAGAATTTATCCCCGTCTCAGAAAACAGCCTTCTGCAGTTTCATGGGCTTGGCCTTTATCACGAGGTAGGTAGGGAAAATGATCCCAAAAGTTGTGTGCCTCAAAGGTACAAAGTAAGAGAGTCCTGTAAGGATAGGATTCAGGATCCCCAAATGGTCGATTACTACGAAATTACATGATTCTGGGAGATTGCCAAGGAAACATATGCATGGCATTGATGCCAGTCAACTCATGGGTAGATAGTTTGATTGTTAAGGTATTTATACGATGAATAACAACGCGGAGACGACAAGTTGAGCGCTTTTTGTTCGCTGGTGATGCTGTCGCATTGAACACGATCTGCAGTGGAGCAGTATCGATCGATCAGTTCTACCAACGTTCTACCAACAAGCATTAGGGTTTATCATAGACCATTGTAATCGTATTGCGCTTATGGTGTCTTCGTGAAAAGTATAAATAACGGATAGAAGGACCAAGCAATCTCCAAGGGCATAAGAAATGAGGCACTCGTCATTCGCATGCAGAATAACGTACACTGTTGTCTGCCGAGCTTTCAACTTTCTTATGGATGCCGAGAAGAGAAGACAAACTGCCATCCATCTTCTCAATACTCCAGTAAAACCAAGACTCCGAGGATGAAGCGAAGTAGAGGATGTAAGTCGTTAGCTTTTTTTTTGTTTCACCGACATTAGTTCATTGCACCGAGTCTTGACCTCCTACCTGTTTCGGGATTCATTGATGAACAATTATGTCTTTGATGTATGTCAATCTGATTGTTTTCTGGATTCAACGGCAAGTTAGCTAACGCTCTTGTGGAATAATGACGGCTTCGCTACTTACTTATTTGGACATGGCCCTTTTCCTCCACGCAGCTTGATAGCATGACGTGCTTCTCGCATCGTCGTCTCTTCTTCAATTAACTTCCTAAACCCACATTAACATCCTAAGCAAGGAGATCGGCAACATTCATAGGCATCTCATCGATCTGGGTTGAGTAATACACTGCCTATGGTCAGTACGGCCCAATAGTTCAGGCGAATCGGTGGATGAAAGCTTACACTCGATATCTCTCAAGATTCTCACGTCCTCGCTGGTAACGAAGTTGATCGCAACACCTTTCCTTCCAAATCTACCACTTCGACCAATGCGATGGATGTAGTTCTCACGATTACTTGGTAAATCATAGTTGATAACCAGAGAGACTTGCTGGACGTCGATACCACGAGCCCAAACATCAGTAGAGATCAATACTCGAGAGTTTCCTTGACGGAAGTCTTGCATAATACTATCTCGTTCCTTTTGAGGCATCTCTCCATGCATGGACGATACGGTAAAGTTGGCCTCGCGCATCTTATCTGTCAACCAATCCACCTTTCTGCGAGTGTTGCAGAAAATAACGGCCTGGGTAATTGTGAGAGTATCGTAAAGATCGCAAAGTGTATCGAACTTCCATTCTTCCTTCTCGACGGCAATGAAATACTGCTTCAACCCTTCCAGTGTCAGTTCATCACGCTTGACTAAAATACGGACTGGGTCGGTCATGAATTTGGTGGTCATATCGAGGACGTCGTATGGAAGAGTGGCGGAAACTACCACAACTTGGGTGGCGGGGGGTAGGTAACGGTAAACATCATAGATCTGCTCTCTAAATCCACGATTCAATAACTCATCGGCTTCATCGAGAACCAACATCTTGATATGGCGGGTACGGAGATTTCGACGACGGATCATATCGGCGACACGACCAGGGGTTCCAGACACAATATGTTGTCCATAATCGAGCTTGCGGATATCTTCTCCAACATTTGTGCCACCAATACAAGCATGGCATTGCACATTCATGTAGTCTCCTAATGCCATCACAACTGACTGGATTTGAGTTGCCAGTTCGCGAGTAGGTGAAAGAACGAGTGCTTGTGTTTCGCGGACGGCAGTGTCGATAACTTGAAGCATACTAATGGAGAAGGTTGCCGTTTTACCAGTACCAGATTGCGCCTGGGCAATGGTATCGCGACCTTTGCAAATTTGGACAATCGCACGAGATTGGACGGCGGAGGGAGATTCATAACCGTATGCGTAGATACCACGGAGAAGATTTTCTACAATGCAGATTAGTACAATTCAGGGCAGGAAATCCAAGTAAATAAACCTTTGAGGTGCATATCCTGGAAGGTTGGGGCGACAGTGACATCCGCAGAAGTGGTAAACTCCATACGGTCATCCATCTTTCTATCGATTCCTTCTGCCATAATTGCGACTTTTCCTTTTGGATAATTTGTGGTTGAGAGATGCGTTGGAGCTTCAAAGATAGTCGTTACTTTATCAGCTTTGTGCAATGCGGACAAATGCGATGAGGAACCTGAAGCTCCAAAAATTTTAGGCTAGAAATTTAAAGTTAGCGTATTACTGCTGGTGACGCGACATGATTGGTAGGCGCAAGAGCCTTGAACAAAATCAACCTGTAAACCGCTACCAACAGACAGACAATTCGACCTTTTCTAAATTCAATCACCATCAGCAGTTTACTGGACCACCAGTACCTATTTCTTTTATCTCAGTGTCTGCCATTAAAGGATCTACACCTTCAATATGATACTTGAGGAGCAGAGATTTCTCCACGAGGATCTCGAAAGGCTCGAGCAAGGCATCGCTGATCGAGTGGCCGAAGAACCACGACAGGTAAAGTTCCTCATATTTTCCCAACTGCTGTTGCTAACGTACCTCCTCAGGTCAGAGAACGATTGAATCGAGATCACCAAATAGCAAGCTTTCTCGATCGTATCCAAGACCAGTCGAAACGGTTATTAGATATCTACAACGATGCGGATGGCACGCGGAGCAAGGAAATCCAGTCTATCTCCACCGGCGAACCACTGGAAGAATTCTATAAGCAGTTAGGAGAGATCAAAAGCTTCCATCAGCGATACCCCAATGAGCCGGTGGAGAACCTAGAGAAAGCATACAAGAAACGGGCGCCGGTGGAAGGAGAAGTAATACCATCGGAGATTGACAACATGTTCACTGGTGAAGAAGCATTTGGGAGATTTCTCGACCTCACTACTATCCACGAATTATACCTCAACCTACCCAACATAAAACGCATGACCTACCTTCAATACCTCGATAACTTCGACTCTTTCGCGCCTCCAATATGTCCAGTCAAACGACCAGATAAGATGACGAATCAGTACTTTAATTATGTTGGGGAATTAGCAAACTACTTGGAAAGCTTTCTAGGACGGACAAGGCCGTTGGAAAACCTGGACAAGCTGTTCGCCAGCATCGAGGAGGATTTCAACAAGGCTTGGGAAAACAACGACATCCCAGGATGGACCATTGAAGTTTCAGCGCCAACCAATGGGGAAAGCACTTCTGGAATATGGTGTGCAGATTGTGAGAAGGAGTTCAAGAATGAGAATGTATACAAGGGCCATCTACCAGGAAAGAAGCACATTCGAGCAGCAGAATTAAGAGCAGCACGTCAGGCTGACTCTGGGGAGTCGACCGAAAATGGGGCCAAGCCCACTACAAGCGCTACCCGTCTCAAGGAACGTGCTATCGCGGAGCGTGAATACAGAGTCAAGCGACTTGCCGCTGCGATGACCCAAGAACGAAGCGACACCAGAGTCAACGTTGAGCGAAAACAAGGTATGACCGAACGCGAACGTCAAATGGAGTTGGATGCCCTATTCGCGGAATCCTCATCCGCCGCACCTCAAGGCGGCGACTCGGACAGCGAGTCTGATGGTGACGAGAAGATCTATAACCCTCTCAAACTCCCCCTAGCCTGGGACGGCAAACCTATCCCCTTCTGGTTATACAAACTGCATGGTCTGGGTGTAGAATTCAAGTGCGAGATCTGTGGTAACTACGTCTATATGGGAAGACGAGCATTTGATAAACATTTCAACGAAGCACGTCACATTTATGGGCTGAAATGCTTAGGAATCACGAATACCACACTGTTTAGAGAGATCACCGGGATAGAGGATGCATTGAAGTTGTGGGATAAATTGCAGAGGGAAAAGAAGAAGGGGAAGAGTGATGAGACGGGGGTGGTGCAAATGGAGGATGCAGAGGGAAATGTCATGCCCGAGAAGGTTTATTATGATTTACAAAAACAGGGCTTACTATAGTTTGGTTAGGTTAGGTTGGGGTTCATCCATAAATTGGGAGTGCGAGAATGATGAGATGTAATGACGAGACGTATCTAGGGACACAATTGTATAATTGTAGGAGTGCAATGCCACTTGATGAAAAGCTATGCCATGGTATCTACGAATCCACAGCCATTAAGCTCGTCTCCAGTGAATTAAGTACTCCACCAGATAGGAGAATTGTTACAGCATGCCCCAGCAGTCAGACATGCAGTTGAACATGCTTGGCGGCCGAGGTCAATGACTTCGTCGTCCCCCTAATGTATATTTCTCACAAGTCTCTTTTGTACTTTAAAACTCCATTTTCTGCGACGGACTTATGTAAGATGATCTACTTATTTTGCATTGTAAATTCTAACCTTATTGTTAAACTCATCTATTTGCAAGAACTGAAATCACAACCCCACTTTCTCCTCCACGATCATTTCTGCCAGCACGTTGATATTCGTCCTTGCATCCATCAAGTCCAACATGCTGATATTCTTCCCAAATGCAGTATGAAGCCAGTTTCGAAACTCAGCCGCCAGTAAACTATCAATACCCAGCTCTGCCATGGTGCTCGACCCATTTACGGCTGACGGATCTGTGAAGATCATGCTTGCCACCATCGATCGGATAGCGTCTGCGACAAACGCGACTATCTCGACAAGCTCATCCGAACTGACCTCGTTATCCTTCTCTAAGATCTTTTTAGTTAATACCTGAAGCTGTTGGCGCAACTGTGCAGCTGGGGATTGGTCAGAAGTAGCATTCGAGTCATGCGTGATCTGTGAGTCGTCTCCATCTTGGTGTCGCAATACATCGTCTAAAGCACGCAGCATCACGGAGACACGTGCGTCATGATACCATCTTGGTGCTGAACCACCTGAAGAGTTTGTTTTAGCCGCTGCAACCTCTTCTCTTCTCATTGCGGCAAGGATGGATGGGTCTACTCCTGTAACGATGTTGGCTTCTGACAACGGATCTTCGGATTGGCCGGACCATTGCTGATGAACACTGAGTTGGTCATTGTGCCGCACAAAGGCCGGCTCAAGCAATCGCAACACTTGACTTCCAGTAACTTTCTGGGCTTTGTTGCGTGCGACAAGATTAACAGTGACCGCATCCTTAGTCAAGGGACCTAGATCGCTGATGAATCCCAGAGAGACCGTTGATGCGGGTAGCCCACGCATCCTTCTGTGGCGTGCAAAGTATTCCAAGTAATTGTTGGCCGCCAGATAGGTACTCTGTGTGGGGAATGCATAAACAGTACCCAAGGAGGAGACCATTGAGAAAAAGTCCAAAGGTAAGGAGGCAGTGGCCTCGTGAAGATTCTTGGTCCCTAAGACTTTCGCTGCCATGCCTTCATGGAACATCTCCGCTGTCATCTTATCAAATGAGATGTCTTGGTATGATACAGCATAGTTAAAGACTCCTCGCACCGTGCCGTCGGAGCTGGCGTCGTGCATGGCTTGCAAAACCCATTCTCGATTGCTCACATTGCAGGTAACGGGACGAACGCGTACTCCTTTAGCTGCTAGTTCATCAATCAAGTCTTTGGCTTCGGGACTCAAATTCTTCGAACCACTCCTGGACCAAACGACTAGGTCGCGAGCGCCGCGATCACTCATAAATCGGACAATTGAGCGACCAAGACTACTCAGGCCACCGACGAGAACATAACGAGCTTCTGAATCAAAATGAGCAGGAATGACGGATTTTTGCTTCCTGATTTGGGAGTTAGGGTTTTGGTATGATATCACCATCTTTCCAATGTGCGTGCCCTTTGAGAAATGCAGCAGTGTTTGCCCAAGTTGCGAAATATCTGTGACTATATGGGGCCGAATGGGCCCGATGTGTCCTGCCATGTAGTGCTCGTTCACTGACTGCATTAGTTGTCCACCAAACTGGATGTCACGATCTATAACGAGCCCCAAGTCAAACGATGTGAAACTGGCGCTCTTCTGGAAGAGCTCTAGAGCTATATTCTTTGAACTCGTAACATCCATTCGGCCGACATCAATCAGATGACCCAATGGTGCTAAGGCTTTGATAGAGTCGTACAGCATGTCACCTTGCGAGTTGCTAAGGATCACGTCAAATCCACCGTTCTGCGTTGCGAGAACCATGCGCTTGATATCTGCAGGATCGCGTGAGGAAAACACATGAGTAGGAGGGAAGCCCAGTTCTTCGGTCAGGAAACGAGTTTTCTCTGCAGTACCCGCTGTAGCAAAGATTTCGGCTCCTTTCGCACGCGCAAGCTGAATAGCGGCAAGCCCAAGCCCACCAGTAGCAGACTGAATTAATAATTTCTGGCCCTTTCTCAGTCTAGTGACATGCTCAAAAGCATACACCGCAGTCATATAGATTAGAGGCATAGTAGCAGCCTCAACTGCATCCACATCTGGTAGGAGCTTTTGCGCGAGCGCCGCTGGTACACGGGTATAGTTTCCAAAATGCCCCTTGCCCATGCCATAGACACGATCGCCCACTTCGACGTGGCTCACATCGGCCCCTCTCTTGACTACAATGCCACAATACTCGTTTGAGAAGTTGTTCAGGTCGAAGCGACCGGTACAAAGACCCAAGTCCTTCCAGTTGAGTCCAACGGCGAGTACCTTGACCTCGATAAAATCTTTCGGTAGAGGTTGCAACAGCTCTGCATACGGCCTAAAGTACAGAGAAGTCAGGATACCAGGAGTTCCGAAATCTGCTCGCACTGGGCCTTGGCTACTTAAGGACACCATCTCCAATTCTTGGTCGGCCGGAGACGTTGCTACATCGGCATAACCGTGAAGCTCATGATCTGGCACGATTCGGCTGACCCACAAACAACCATCCTGCCAAACGAACTCACGATTTACTCCATTGTCGTCGTTTTCTGAATGCAGAGCGAGCTCTTGATCAACTAGGCAGCGCACTAGATCTCCGAGCTCCTCGACGGATGGTCTAAAATCATTGGTATCTATATCAACCGCGAGAAACTCACTGGCCGGATTCTCAGTACCCAATGTTCGCAAAAGCCCCAGTACGAAGGATGCGTCTGGATTGCGACCTTTAACAATGCCACATGACGTAAGCCAAATCATACTGGCAGCAGTTTTGGCAAGATGTTGGAAGAGTCCGATACGATGCTGGTCTGCGCCAAGAAGAAGGTTATCTCCATCTAGGAACGCTATCACGCGTGATTTGGGTAAGATTTCATGTGCCTTGACCAACGGAAGAATTCTGGTAGATACTCCTCGTCGTTCAAACTCCTGAGCTAGGTAGTGAACCAGTCCCGGTATCCCTTTGGCACCGTGTAGAAGGTGTACAATTGGTGCTCTTCCATCTGGCTGCTTGTCCGAACTGGACCGTGTAGAAATAGTTACGGTGCAGTTATTCTCCTTTGTCATTAGCTCGGCATCTGATTCAAACCCTGCTTCAAACAATGCCTCGTCCCAGCTTCTTTCGATGTTCTCGAGTAATACAAGCTTCCCACCGGGCTTGAGAGCCTTTCCACAGTTGGCCAGGGCCTGTTGCGGATTCGTAGAGGCGTGAACAGCATTTACTGACACTACAATGTCATAGATAGGCTGGAAGCCTTGCTCCAACGGGCTTCTCGCGATGTCAAGAACGGAATAGCTCACATCACGGAACTCGGACTTTGAAGCCGGAAGCAGATCTTCAGACATGTCTGTTATACGATATTCTTTGTAACGCTTGATCATTTGAGAGCCGGTAAGAGTCCTCAAAGCTGTCAGGCTTACGCCCATGTCATCGCAGGCTCCGATTTGCGGATGACGGAGTAGAAGTTAATGCCTTTGCAAGAAAATCGTTTGGTTGTGCACCGTGCTAGCTGGCCGTTGCCGCCAATGAGGAGGACTGAAGACATTGTAAGGTATCAAAGTGAAAGCTCAATCAAAAGTTTTCGGTTCGACTCATCGTCAGTTTGGGTTGAAGTTGTGCCGTGTGTAAATATATAAACACTATCAGTGGGACTTTGTTCAGTTTTCTGCTGTAGCTTTACGATGTGCTATTCGTGGCAATTGCAGGATATAGAATTAACCCCGCTGAATCCGAATACTAGTGGTTTTCGATACAACAAATTAATACGCTACGAGGATTTATACCTACTCATGCTTTGTATCATCATTAGTGCTGCTCTAACATACTGCATATACGAAATACATTATCATCATCTGCTAACTGTGGTTGTATAGTAAAGCGCAAAAGACGCGAAAAATAGAGGGTCAATTTTCTCATTTCTAACACTGGGGTCGACCGATCGGCTAGCAGATCACCGGCATTAGCGTAACCCGATATTTTTCGGGCGGGGAATTAGCGTAACCCGTTATTTTACGGGCCGGCGTTTGAGTTGCCATAACTCCTAATGCCATGAGATGGAACAGGGTACTTCTGTATACAATGTTGGACATCAAACTCTCATTTCAGATACTTCCTCAATCTTTTAAAACACTTAGTTCTGCACAAAGATGGAAAGAAGCGATCGGAACCGTGACGTCACGTCAACCTCAACTCCTGCTTTACAGGAGAAGTGGGAAGAAGGCACACAAACGACGTTCCAATCATCTTTTCCGACAGTTTTCGAATCGAATGTGATTCCAAAGGAGAATTCTGAAGTAGTGCACTCCCCTTCAACACTGGGTCTCGAAGTGGATGAGCCTGTCAGAAACTTGAGAGGCACCAAGTGGATCGTCTGCGTTCTATCTATCAACTCCTCTGTGTTCCTATACGCTCTTGACAACACTATTGTTGCTACAATCCAACCCGCTATAATTGCAGATCTGGGACACATTAAGAAGCTACCATGGGTTTCGGTCGGATACCAAGCGACATCTTTAGCTCTCGATCTTACTTGGTATGGTTGTTGAGCACTTGCCCTAAAACACGACATTAGAGACTGCTAACTTTATTTTTTAAAGGGGAAAGCTCTTTGGCAAGCTCAATGGCAAGTCCTTATTTTTGGCCACCGTCTCCATCTTCGAAGTAGGCTCTGCCATCTGTGGTGCTGCACCAAACATCCACGCCATAATCATTGGAAGGGCAATATGCGGTGTTGGAGGGATTGGTATCTACATGGGCGCTTTGAATCTCCTAGCAATGACAACCACCAGCAAGGAGCGACCGGCTTACATTAGCTTGATGGGTATCTGCTGGGGAACGGGTACCATACTCGGGCCTGTTGTTGGCGGTGCCTTTGCTGATAGCTCGGCAACATGGCGTTGGTCTTTCTATGTCAATCTCGTCATCGGTGCTGTGGCAGCTGCATTTTATATCTGGCTGCTTCCGTCCACAAATACCCACCTCAATGAAACAAAACTGCTAAACCGGATTCGCTCTGTCGACTGGGTTGGTACCGTGCTCATTTGTGGTGCTGTTGTGTCAGGAATCATGGGCATAAACTTTGGGGGTGTCCTTTATTCTTGGAATAGCGGCAAGATCATTGGTTGCTTTGTCTGTTCGGGTCTTCTGTGGTTCTTGTTCGGGCTGCAGCAATATTCCTCTATCTTCACAACACCGTGGGACCGACTTTTCCCATGCGACATTGTCTTGAACTGGGAAGCCAATGTATTGTTCATACAGACTGCCTCGGGCATGGGTTCGAGCCTCGTTTTTATCTACTTCGTTCCGGTAAATAACCCTAAATCTATTTAACTAGTCTTTGCTTACCAATTAGCTCTATTTCCAATTTGTTCAAAACGACTAGGCTCTCGATGCAGGTATTCGACTACTACCCTCAATCTTCCTCATGATATTCGGCAGTATCACTACTGGTACCTTACTGAGCAAGAACTTTTGTTTTATGCCATTGGTTCTTACTGGTAGTATCCTAGTGGTCATCGGTAGCTCACTTATGTACACTCTAGTTGAAGTGGACACCAAGGCAGCTGCTATCTACGCTTATAGCATTCTTATGGCTTTCGGCGTTGGTCTCTTTATGCAAGGGCCTATCTCGGTCGTACAATCACTATTACCTGCTGATCGCGTTGCCGATGCTACCGCTTTTATAGGGTTCGGTCAAGTTGCGGGTATAGCTATCATGCTTGCTGTTGCAAACGCTATTTTCCTGAATACAGCCACGAACAAAATCAAAAATTTGCTTCCAAACACGCCATTGGAAGAGGTAAAGGCTGCAATCTCCGGTACAGGTAGCAAGCTCTTCAACACTCTCAGTGGTCATCTCAAGAATGCCGTACTTGGGGCTGTCGTTGAAAGCATGAACACCTTATACATCCTCGTCATTGTCGCAGGAGCATTATGTGTCGTCTTGTGTCCCATCTTGAGGCGGCGGAAACAGACATAATAGTTCAACAGAAACTGATATATGTGCTGTGCGCATCAAGAAATTCAAGACGATCGATGGGTTGGATTTTTCGTAGCAAGTAAACAACCAGACCTTGGGAAGCTCAAATTGCCAACGTATATCTGGGGATAAAAGGAACCAAATTTTCGTGTATCATAACCCATTATATTGCTATCTTTAATGACAGACTTCTGAAAGCGCCCTTTTTTTGCAGCTTGCTCTGTATCCGCTATGTTAGGAGAATCATAAATACCCGATATCTCCAGGGTAGACTGCCAGGCATTAACTCATATGAGGGCATTCGTTAGATTTTCAGCTCAGAAGAACATTATGTGCGTTCTAACAACAGGAATGGCGCATCCAATCATGTTGTCTCTTTGGGAACATCGACCTTCTAGCTCTGTTTTGAATCCGGCTATCTTTCTGGGCGCTGTTCTAAGTGCGCTTTATTGTCTTTATTCATGGGCTCTTTCAAAGACTCTTCCCAGTATCCCATATGATGTACAGGCCGCTAAGTCGATAGGTGGTGATTTGGCGACGCTTAGAAACGAGAAGGATGGGTTACCCAAATGATGCAGCAAGCATCTCGCCAAGCTTAATTCTCCAGTTTGCCAAGTCAATTCTCATACCGCTCCAGGAGATAGTTGAAGACTGATTGAAACTTAGGTAATGATTGGTCCCTTCAGTAAGCCAATCGTCCTGGTGGCAGACGTTGGTGAAACTCGAGACATTATGATGCGGAGCGACTTCGATAGATCATCATACACGATCGAAAGATTTCCCCTATTCGGTGGATCTCAAATTCGTATGCATACCACTGAAAACTGGAGAAAGTCTCGCGGGTGGCTGAAGGATCTTCTGGCCCCACAATATATGCAGAATGTTGCTGCTCCAGCCATCCATTCCTTAGTAAATCGGCTGATAGAGCTTTAAGAGCTCAAATCTCACGTAGCTGGACCAGAGAGACCGTTCAGTATGCTAGAAGATTTGAAATGTCTGGCTCTTAATGTTATGACACTATTCCACTACAGCGATGAATTCAAAGACCTGGCGCTTAAACGGCAGATACGACATATCCGACAGCTTAAACCAGGATCTTCGATATTAAAGGTCGGACCAGATAATGAGGTTACTTTTACTAGCGCTCAGCTGAATCCGTTTAGTCAAGGGGTTGAGGAGATAGGAGATCGTCTGGGTGCCATATATACTATGAGTTGGCCTCCTCGTCTTGTTTCGTGGTGGACTCGACACATCTCGCCCCACTACAGAAAGCTTTTTGTAACCACGCAAATGTTCATCCGCAATCGCTTCAAAATTGCTTTCACCCGACTTCGTCAAGGTGACGAGCCGAGAACAGCTATCGATTACATGGTGTATCGAGAAGAAAAAGCGGCGAACAAGGCGGGTCGCCGACCAGAGTACGATGGTCAAATGATGGTAGACGAGGTATGGCTTTGAGTGCCTTTCCTAGCATACTCCTTTATCATGTATCATGTATCATGTAAACTTCATCAGTCCAGCTCTCTGACTATTAAAATACACTGACTTCTGATTTTACATCATTCAGGCTTTCGCAAACCACATCGCTGGCCTGCACAACACTAGTGCTGCTATGGTTTGGATCCTCAAATTTCTCACTGAGAAGCCAGAGGTACAATTACAGCTCCGTGCTGAGCTGCGAAACACCTTTCCCGCTGCGTTTGAGGCGAACAATAGATCCCCCACATGCGCCGAGCTCCTGAGTGGTAAGCTACCTTATCTCGAGGCAGTCATCGAGGAGACACTACGACTCCGTTCTGCTTTTCTTATCGCGCGCGACGCCATACGTGACTCTGAGTTATTAGGACATAGAATCCCAAAAGGTACAGTTTGTCTACTAGTCTGTCAAGGTATCGAGCGCTTTTTAATTACATCGTTGCCGGGTACGAAGCCGGCGAGGAAGTACCCTGGGAACGGAAATCAGAATCTCAGTGTCTTTGACCCAGAGCGCTGGCTGGTGCGTAACGGAGACGAAGTCAGGTTCGATTCGACGAGTAACTCTCAAATGGCATTTGGTCTGGGTATTCGAGCGTGTTGGGACCGGAGGCTTGCAGAACTAGAGATGAAAATGGCGGTAGCAATAATAGTGTGGAACTTCGATATTTTGGAGGTACCGAGGGCATTGATGAGCCACGATGCGCTTTACGATTTCTCTTACAGAGCTAAACAAGGGTTCTTGAACTTGAGAAAACGCGAAACAAATAATGATTGTTATAGTGAGCTGATCTCTTAAATACAATTCCATATGATTTTTATATTTTGGTACCCAAATTCTCATGGTGAACATTTCACTTATAGTGGATATGTTATATTATGGGTATCCTATACTATGAATCTATGATTATAGACCAGAAGAAATTACACTTTATTAGAAGGTTAAACAAAGACCTGCGATCAATAAAGTGAATATATATATAATCTATTTAGGCGAGTAGGTTAGCCTAGAGACTGTTGGAAACACTCTCTGAAGAGGACAGGTGAATACTAGAGAATGGATCTTCCGTTGCCATATTTAGAAGTGCGTCGGTCATTAAGCTTGAGTTCAAGTCGTCGAATAATGGCGAAAATTCCAAGTCGCAGTCAAACCCCATAATGGAGACCGCTTCAGCATCTCTCTCGGCATTGGTGAACAGTTGCGACAAAGTCCTTGCTCCCGACGAAGCAATTTCGCTGACCTCAGCAAGACTCTTTAGACGGTCGAGACTTTTCTTTGCCGCCTGCATGAGTCTCTTTCGAGTCAGTCGACTGGTCTCCAAGCCAAGAAACTGAGCTGGATTATCCTCCTGTCCGACAAGGAAGTCTTCATTCTTACAAGTGGCCAATAGAAGTACAGAGGCCTCGAACGTATTGAAGATGATAACCCCAAAGCGGTTATGACTGTTATTGAACATATGATGGAGAGCGGAGATTGTCTCCAACTCTTTCAGTGCTACTATTGCTAGAAGTTCCTTTTATACCCGAAGCAAAACTTGCTTATACAGGGCGAGGTATGCGATTTGAGATGGACTTAGTAGTAGCAGCGGTCGAAAATGCATACAGATTGAATCGAAGATACAAATGTGCAAAAGGTGTCTCTGCATAGGAACCTTTGGCAAACTTTTGTCCCATTTTGTTTGAGGAGCGAGAGTGAAAGCCGGTGGTAGGCTAGGAAGATACTCAGCGCAAAACTTCTCGTATCTTTGTTCGGCTTGCGTAGGGTCGTACTCGGAGTTCCTACTAGATCCAAAGTTGTTCCAGAATCTGGCCAGCCTAACTTGCATAAGACGCTCTGTGAACATATCGGGCGCACCGCAGTCAACATCAACACAGTCACTGCTTGCCAGTGGGGCCAGATGCATACGAGGTAATGTCTCAGCCACGAGATTCTCTTGTAAGAATGGTACGCGGTCAAGTTTAGACAAATAACTGTCCGTCAGGCGGTTTCAGTGATGTGCTGATAGAGTAGTGTACTAGTGAAGAGGAAAGGGACATTTACCTGTCCAGGATATATAGACTGCAGAATACCCTCCTCCGCATTTCGTTTTCCAATTCACCGTCACCTTTTTCTTCAAGATTAGAACAATCTCTGTGGATTCCAGCCTTTTGGGCTGCTTGACTTGCAGATGCAATTCCCTCCCAGAATTGAATTATCTTCCCCTCACAGGAGGACTTGATTGCCGCGAATAAAAGGTGCTGAACACGGACCAAAGAGCCTTTCCAATCGAGAGCGACAGCTATTAGCTAGACTGTCCTCCTACCTCAGCACATACTTTGCGAATTTGAGGTAGCGATACACCGCAAATCGTATCAATGGTATACGAAGGTGATGGAAGGAAGTACGCAGTATACAAACATATACGAAGGATAAGAACTGCAAATTCAATGTCGGCAATAGGCAAAGGTCTTTCTTTCAACCACCATTTTTGATAGCTCGTCAAGAATATGGGTACGTAAACTAGCTGTTTCATCCTGTTTCATTGACAGTTAGAATGCATTCTACAGTCAAGAAAACGTACGGCAAAGAGCGCTCGTTAGATGTAGTCGAACAGGGCTAAGAACGCTTACCAATTCAGATGAGAGACAAGGTACTGCACAAGGAAATCAAGAACTTGACGAGAGGACATTCGTTCAAGGTCTTTCTGGACAGTTTCCATGATTCCTGGTGTTGTTATCTTCTCCCCCAAGATTTTATCGTCTCTCCCGCTTGAATTCAACTGGACACTGGCATCAGTTTCTTTGCATATGGTCACTAGAGAGCATCAACTTCACGCTCACCATCTTGAGCAGTGCCATTGTGTTGTAGTTACTGTCTTCGGAATATCCAAATGACTCAAGTATTGTCGAGCATTGACAGTGTGGGCCGTCGTCAGCATTTTGCGGTCCCAACGGAAGTGTGCCTGCGTCATCTTGCCCCCTAGAGTCTTGAGGGATTTCGGAACTCGAACCATTTTCTAGGCCCCCACTCACAAATGGCGGGGCATTCGGTGATGGAGTCACCAGTGGAAAACTGTACACACATTCCTCCGGCCTCCTACGTCGAGTGCAGTGATTGCATGGATACTGTCGATTGCACTGGATTTGGATTTAGAAAGCACTTAGCGTTGCTTTCTATCTTCTAATTGGTCAAACACTCACCTTCTGTTTTCTGTTGTAGCAGGATATACATGTCGACACACGTCGCTTCTTGACAGAACTTTGCATTGTGGAAGCTGGTACAACCGAGAGTAAGTATTTTGAATATTCTTGTACTTGGCTATTTGGAGGAGATAGCGAATACTGCAAAAATAAAGAGGGATCAAATATATATATCTAGCTACAAAGTACGAAAAGTACATATATACTCCAATCTGCCTTTATATAATAAATCCTTTTCAAATAGTTTAATAAACTTATCCTAAAAGAGTAATAAGATTCTAATTTGATACATATTCGCGAATCTACAATACGACCAGGGATAATATATACTTGCGACTTTTAGAAACAAGATCTATATAGGAAGTCGTATGTCCTGACAAATCACCATCAATTGTTCAAGAATACTCTTCTGCGCCACTCGTGTTCCCCACCAGACATGCCAGAATCAAGGGGTATGGTCTAGCTCTTCAATTCAACACACAACTGCATGTTAATGTCGCAATCTCGTAATCACCAACATAGCTGCGCCTCCAACAGTTTACAAGTCGGTCACATATGTTATCACTCCTTCCAAAATGGACCTCCGTTCCGATTATGTATGGGATTCTACATCTTGCTAAGTCCCCTAAGGATGCCATGCAGACGGCTATGATCCGGAACAGTCCTGTGAGAGCGGGGTAAAGGGAAGTAGGAGAAGCGAAGTTCGACGAAGCCTGGATTAGGTGTTAAGCGCGTTTGTTTATGATTTAGCGTGAACTCAGACACCGAAACGGAGACATGACACCAACGAGTTCACGCTGAGAAATCATAGTAGAGAGCAAACAGATCAAAACGAAGAAACAGCAAGATCAAAAGGGAGGTGATTTCACAAGGTCTAACATCTAGCCGAAACCATCGATATCCCCAACCGAACAGTGTGACGACCAACCCTAAAGCGCCTCCGATCATGCAAAACCTATCATAGTCATGCGCTATCAACATAGCCGTTCCTTTATTTCCACTGAACACAATTTTCTTCCCATGCAAGCCATGTTTGTTTACCCTCATCCACCCGAATGTTATACAATGGCATCATGCAATCGCCGGAGACGAGAAGGTCCCCGATCGATCATGCAAGAAAAATATACACAGAGTCGTCAACTGAGTATCCACACACGCCCATCTATTTGTATATCCATCCACTCATCCAAATGTTTATTGAAATCTTGCCCTTTTGGGTTGGCCTCCTAAGACCTCTTCCCCTTTTTATCCGCTCTCCTAATGTCTCTTTCCCTTCTTCTCCGCTCACTTGCTTCTCGTTGCTCTTCGGCTATTCTCTTCTGCGCAAGTTCTTCTCTCCTTTGCGCTTCGATTCTTTCCATTTTGAATTTATTTTTCTCATTATGTTCTCGTGCTTTCTGCATGATAGTGCTCTTCGCGTCTTGGAAGCCCGACATGATCGATGCAAGCGATCCATCCAAACCGCTAGCGGGTCTTCCCGAACCGACTTGATTTGAGAAACTTTGCTTGAGCCTTAGTTTACTCTGATATTCATCCTTGGGAGGGGTAGGTAGTGGCGTCATGTTGGCCCAACGCCTGAAGCGTTCGTTTCTGATTATGACGGATTGTGTAGCGGACATCACACTTGAAACCAAGAACGAGAGCTGCACGGCGGCAGGCATGAATGATGTAAACACGAGGGAAGTTGCGGGCATTCCCCATAATAAAAGCTTCTGCATTTGAGGCGTGAGGTTGCTTACACCTGATTCTCCACCTTTCTAAGAATGCCGGTTAGATCTGCACTCAGAACTAAAAGCAGAAGAGGACTTACCTTTAAAACCATAAAGAGAATGCCGGAGGTGATCATAGGAAGAATAAAGAATGGGTCCGGAACCGTTAGATTGTAAAACCAGAGAATACCACCATCGAGCAAACCAGGAACCGGCAGTAGAGACATCGCACGAAGGAGCTTCCATGTTCCATAACCGATTGGAACCTGTAATATGGGTGCAAAACTCTTCATAAGGTTGATGCCTGCTCTTCTATATATCCTCGATAATTCCGCGCGCTGTAGCATCATCTCCGCCTTGTCGTCCATTCTGCTAGCTTCGAACATCCGGGCTTGGATGGGTCCGCTGATGTCTTTGATGGCGGCCATTCGAGCGGCATTTTCGGCAGCGTCAATATTGAATTTTGCGAGGGCGAGGCGCCAAAATATAGCAGCGAGGCCGATAGATGCCCACCATGGGGTTCCAGCGAAAACGTGTATATGTTCTAGTGTCCATTCCATAGCAGAGGTAGGTCCGAAGCCATAATCCAACCCCAGTTCCTTCAGGTAGCCGATGTGTTCGGGCATGCTGAGAAGATCTGATTCGATATCAGTGGCACTGTCAAGAGAGGTAGATGTGAAAGTACTGTCGGGAATTGGCGCAGAGGCGGAAGCATCATCGTGTGTCGGCAGGGCAGTGGTTGAGGAGACGGTAACGACGGGAGCGGGGGCGGGGGTCGTAGATGCAAATCGGACTGCAGCGCCATTTCTTATTGAATAGGAGATTGGAAATCTTGTGAGAGACTTCGAAAACAATGCGCCGCCGTTGGACAAAATTGGATTTGCTCTAATGGGCCGATTTGATACATGTGAAGAAAACTACTGGTGATTAACAATGGCCAATTATCCGAGGGAGAATTTCGTAGAATACCTGTCTCATAGCATGCCCTTCTATCCGCCTTCTCCCTAGTCCCCCGGCCTGGCTCGACCATCTCAACCCTCTGCTGGGCAACATATTGTGCGGATGTGAACGCGAAAGGATGCTCTCGATATTGTCGCAAAAATTATTTTGGTGATAGCCACAAGCGGCTTGCATAATATTATGCTAGCCTGTTATGCATTACAGTACGGTTGATCCCCGCGCATAAAAATGTTCCTAAGAGCGGAACATCAAAACGGATTGCAGGATTACTGTACACAGGTCGATGTATTCTTATCTATATTCAAGGGAGAGCGATTCTCATCGACAGACAGGCAGTGTTTCTCGCAGCTAGACATTTTGTGCATTGTGCATTCCTCACCCGGCTCATCTAGATGTTAAGTTGCCTATCTTCAAGCCTCGGCTACCCCTCCACTCTGAGCCTCAACATGCGAGGCTTTTCTTTTGCCCACAAGCCACGGCGAGCTTGCAGAGCCTGCTTGTGCATGCAGAAACCCCTTCAAGTGCGTCTTCATACACGGTGGACATCCTTGGAATGTTTATAAGAGCTGAATGCGATCCCCAACGCCGATATGTACAGTACGTGCTCGCTACATGCGACAGTTCCTTCACTCCAAACTTGTCAAATCGTCCAGGTTCCCCTCTCGCCTTTTCCTCTCTATCGGGTCCGGTCGTATTTCAACCCCAGGGCCGACTGTTCTTCGTGTATCTGGGAAGATCTGCGGCGAAGGAGTGGTTAGGATGGATTTTGTTCGAGAAACAGGGAGCGGATAGATGTGTCATGGCCAATTGTAGGCCAACCAAGCCAGACCTATGAATGTGTATCGGGGATAGATCACAGTTTGCGCAAGTCGCACAAGAGTATCTTACCTTCGTATTGCTCCAGCCCAGTCTAAAGGCAGCTTCATGTGCAAATAGTTCGCCAAATCCCAGCATAAGTCCATTGACAAATGGTAGGAAAAGATTGATGGCAGCCCCTCTAAGTATTCCCCAGAATGTAGGTGGTTTGTATAGAATCATTTGAGGGGAGTTGGAAGAAGAGGGCGGAGAGGGCGAGACATCGTCGTCTTGACGAGAATATTGCTCGGAGTCGGAGGGAATCGTCAGTCCAGATTCAGTGAGAGGGTTAGTCTGGTCATCGGAAGCCATCTTGGATATTTTCGTGAAGTCGTAAGAATCTTGTCAAATTCCCACCAAACCTGTATTTCCGTCGATCTGAATAGACGCTGCAAAGATAAAGATTATTGTTGTTGAACTGGTGGAGAAAGTTGAATATCCATCGGATGAACGTTGTTCCCAGCCGAGCGGGGAGCCAGGATTCTCAGAAGCTTCCAGTCTTAGCCCCACCATCCTTCCGTAGTCCCTCAGTGAATTGACCTGACGTTAACCAGCAGTTGCCTTCGGTTGGTTCACGTTTATTTATTTCCAAGCAACAAGTTCAGGAACACAAGTCTTTTGGGATAGCTTCAAACCAAATCAGAAGTTCGAATTCAATTCTGCAACGGAATCAACTCAAACAGCGAAAGCTTCACTTTTACTCTCTGCTATCCATCACCTCAGCGCCACTACCGAAGCTTCGAATATGGCGGACAATCTCGACGGAAAGATCTCTGAATTTTGCGAATTACTCGGCGCTTCACCAGAAAATGTAAGTTACACTGTCGCGAACTCATCATCCCGCTAGACCATAGTCACATCGCTGACATTCTCTCACTTCACAGGCTGAGCACTTTCTCGCCGCGTCAGAATGGAATGTCGAACAAGCTGTAGCTCTATACTTGGACTCCCAGGAAGCCTCCGGAGAGGCTTCAGGAACTACCCCCGCAGCAGCCGCAGAAGAACCTCCGGCATACACGGGACCTCGAACTCTAGATGGACGACCTGCTCCAGCGGATCCAGCTTCTCAATCTCGCTCGTCACAAAAGAAACCGGCGGCAGCTCCGCGTGGAGGTATCGCAACGCTTGGATCATTAAACCAATCTTCTTCAGCTTCACGTCCAGGTCGTCCACATGATTCGGATGATTCCGATGATGAAGACTACCAACCAGAAGGAGAACCGAGAGATTTGTTTGCTGGTGGTGAAAAGTCAGGTTTGGCGGTTCAGGATCCTTCCAATACAAACAGAAATGATCCAAGAAAGGTCGTGAGCGATATATTGAAGAAGGCCAAGGCGTATGTGCTCGGCGGCATTACATCTGTGTTCTCATATTATATAATAGTGATTACTAACTATTCATAGTAACACAGCAAGACCTGGTGGTGAGCCTTCACAATCCGGAGCGGGACCATCTCGATTCCATGGCAGTGGCCAAACCTTGGGCGGCGATGACACACCATCCCGAGTTATACCCAATCCCAATCAAGCAACTCCCGACGTTGGCCCTACCCAAACCCGTATATTACATCTCTGGGAGGAAGGTTTCAGTATTGAGGATGGCCCGCTGCGTCGTTTCGACGATCCCTCAAACGCCGCCGACTTACAGATGATTCGGGGAGGGCGAGCTCCACTTCATCTTATGGGCGTTCGACCAGATCAACCAGTTGATGTTCAATTGATGAAGCACGACGGTCCATACAAGGCTCCGCCAAAGGTTTATAAGCCCTTCGGTGGGTCGGGTATGAGACTAGGTAGCCCAACCCCTGGAGGATCTAGCAATACACCTGCGTCCGAACCTGCAGTAGCAGCGCCAGCTCCTTCTGCATCCACAAGTGCGCCAGACATGGAGATTGATGCCAGTCAACCCACTCTTAATCTTCGAATTCAGTTAGCTAATGGCACCCGTCTTCCTGCCCGATTTAACACTAGCCACACGGTTGGTGATGTTTATAGTTTTATTTCCCGTGCCTACCCAGGTAGCAATGAGCGTGCCTGGGTCTTAGCAACTACCTTCCCAAATAAGGATCATACAGACAAGAGCCAAGTCTTAGGCGATATGGCAGAATTTAAGAGGGGAGGAACGGCAGTGCAGAAATGGGTATAAGGGGATGTGCTTTATGGGTCATGGATGGTATGGATAACTGAGCAACACAGCATCGTCGCTCGTCGCAGATGGCGATATTGGCGTTCACAGAAACTGGGACACTTTTGCGTGCATGGTTACGAGAATAAATGGAAGCAGATAGAAAGAACAGCAGATAAATCAATGACGGTACTTTACCATGGTTGTGAGATTGCACGTGCTCTGTGAGGTCTGTACTGTTTTGTCGGCAGTAACCTTATGTCATGTTGGGTCTATCGGTCATTTCCCTAGCCAACGCTTTCTCCTTATCTCCGAGTGCGACAAGCACACATCTACACTAAAAGTACGTATTGCAGTTAGCAATCATCTTTATCTCTTCTTGGTGGTTTTCTTGTGTTTACTTGGTGTTTACTTGGCGACACAAGCAAGCTTCCTATTCCAGCATGGAACTGTGCGCCCGCTCTTGGCAGATATCGTTCCTAGATGCGGGGCCAACCAATGAAGACGCTCTCCCGCGTGGCAATATGCGATGGCGACGTTGGACCTCAACAGTGGGACTAATGCTTCTCATATCAATTAATCAAGTTTAGAGTGAGAGCAATATGATAGGAAAGATTCCGCCACGTAATACCGGGATACTTGCATTGAGGTAGATACACAAGTACTCGGGATGACAACTTCATAGCTGAAATGGAGCTTGGGTTATGCATCCATGCAATGATACCATCAGAGCATGCGTTACATTCAAATAATTGAGGTTATTCCCTCATTTATCCTCTCATTCCGACTTGTTTTACTCGTTGCGGTACGATCTAAAGATGTATTTGACTTCAATTCTGTCGGCGTCGGTCTTCCTTCTGGGAGTTTCAAGCACTCCAGCCAGCTCGAGGTCCTCATATGCACTAAAAGAATCGCATCATGTCCCAAGGAAGTGGGCCAGAATTGGAGCAGCTCCTTCTGAGCATATACTGAATCTTCGAATTGGATTGAAACAAGACCGATTCGATGAATTGGAGAAGGCGCTGTGGGAAGGTAATGTCGTCCGATCTTTCTCGACCTCAAAATTGACCATTTACCAGTTTCCGATCCTACAAATCAGCGATACGGCCAGCACTTATCTTCATCCCAAGTTGATGAACTTGTAAAGCCGTCTGATGATTCATTGGAGCTAGTGCATCAATGGCTGGCAGATAACGGCATTGAAAGCGCTCAGCTTGACTACAGCAAAGCCAAAGACTGGATCACAGTTTCCCTGCCCGTGAAGGAAGTCGAATCGTTGCTTGATACCAAATATTCCGTCTTCAAACACAAAGAGAGCGATGATTTCATTGTTCGAACACCATCATGGTCACTTCCGAAACACCTTCACTCTCACATTGAGGTAATTCAGCCTACAAACTCTTTCTTCCGACCAAAGGCTCTTCGCAGCGATCTCAAGATAGTAGAGAACGTCGATGCTAGCTTGAACATGCCGGTACTATCCCTTAAAGGCTATAATAATACTACTCCAAACATAAGTGATGTTTGCGTCGCCACAGCGGTCACTCCAACTTGTCTCCGAACACTCTACGGCACCTACAGCTACACTCCGCAAGCAGTGGGCGAGAATCTCATCGGGTACGCCAACTACCTCAATGAGACCAGCAATCGCTCAGATGTCTCTTTGTTCCTCCAAAGCTATCGTCCGGAAGCTGTTGCTGCCGCTTATGAATTCAATATTGAAATCATCAATAATGGAGATAATCAACAAACACCGAATACACCTGAGCAAGTAACGGCCGGAAAAGATTTGGAGGCGAATTTGGATGCTGAAACAATCTTGGGCATTGCTTGGCCTACTAATTTGACGGCATATAATACAGGTGGAAGTCCACCTTTCATTCCGGATGGGAACACACCAACTGATACCAATGAACCGTATTTGACTTGGTTGGATTATGTTCTTAGCCAAGATGATTTACCTGGAGTACGTTCTCTCGTCCATTAATCCATCATGCTGCATCACGAACAAAAGCTAACGAGATTAGGTTATCTCAACATCATATGGCGATGACGAGCAAACAATTCCTGAGTCATACGCAAAAGCCGCCTGCAAAGGCTTCGCTCAACTAGGTGCTCGAGGTACCTCTGTTCTTTTCTCGTCAGGTGACAGTGGTGTCGGACCCGAAGGTGATTGTATAAGGGAAGAATAAGACGATGTTCATCCCTGCTTTCCCTGCTGGTTGCCCATATGTAAGTACTCATTCTTCCCAAATGTTCTACATTCTTAACTATACATTATTTCTCAGTGTTTCTAACATCTCAATCAATCACATAGGTGACTACTGTCGGGGCAACCATGAATTTCTTCCCTGAAATCAGTGCATACAACCCAAGCAACGGTTTCGCCTCCGGTTCTGGCTTCAGCAATTATTTCTCTCGTCCCTCTTATCAGGCTTCTGCTGTGAAAAAATATCTTTCTGGGATCGGCAATCTGTATAAGGGTCTGTACAACCATGGCGGCCGTGCCTATCCAGATATCAGTGCGCAAGGATTCCATTATCGGACAGTATGGGATGGAAGGGTTGTCGGTTTGGATGGAACCAGTGCCAGTATGTGCTCCCCTCAATCATAACATGCCAAGATAAGTGTGGGAGTTAATATACTCGTCTCACTTAGGTTCTCCTGCTGCTGCTGCCATCATTGGTTTGGTTAACGACGCACTCATTGCAGCTGGAAAGCCGACACTAGGTTTCCTGAATCCATGGCTTTATAGCGGTGGGTACAAGGCATTTACGGATGTTACAAATGGAACTGCAATTGGATGTGGAGTTGCTGGCTTCCCGACGGCTGTTGGCTGGGATCTTGTTACGGGATATGTGAGTATTCTTATTCTTGCATCGCATCTTCCGCGTCCTTAATCTCCTTCTCCTCCGCTGTAGTTATCGTCGTCAACCCTGTTTGAACAAGGGTTGGTTTAATGGTGGGTTTTCCAAGCAAGCCCACAATCCCCAACAGCTCCAACTTCTTCTTCTCCAACTCCTTCTCCATCTTCTCTATCTCCTCCTCCGCCTTCTTCTTCCTAAGCTCCAAGAGCTTCCGGAGTTTTTTCTCCGCTAGAGGATCATCCATTAGCCAAGTTCCAAGATAGTTGGGAGATAGATCAATCATCTTACCTGGATTATCGACTTTTAGGGATGTCATCCCAGCCATCGCCATCAACTTCTCCGCCGACAGCGGCTGTGGCTTCTTTGGCCTCTCTTGCTTCTCCGGCTTCTCAACACGACCGGAAATAACAGCATTATTGCTGTTGTTGTTGCGGTTGTTGCCGCGGTTGTTGGGGTGGCGGTTCCAGTGATTGTTGCCGCTATTGTTGTTGTTGTAGCTGTTGTAGGCAGCAGGACCAGTTGGAGGAGGAGGAGGAGGGGGGGGGCGGCGAAGGATTGTGGTGCTACTGCACCGTATCTATCTACCGAACACATCCGGCAGACAGTTCTACTGCCATAATTTTGATAGACTAGATAGACTGTTAATATATAAATACCAGATAGAAACAATTAACTTACAACACGCGGGGCAAGACCAAACGGCCGGCATCTTGAGATCTCTTCTGGTGTGAATGGTAAAATAGTACTAACCAGATTGGGATTAGTAATGTATAGAATAACCAGGAAAGTTGATAGGGAGACGGCGATGACTGAATGAGAATATGAGAGTGTTGAGTAAATCTCGCCTATTGAAGTGAATCGCCACCTCCTTATTTTCAGTACCGAACTACCAGTATGAGGGAGGTGACGTGAGGCGATGTGCAACTCGCAATGGGATGATGCGATGATAGTCATGATGGATATGTGATGTGATGGCGGTACGGTGGTGTAGGGGAAAACTTTGCAATCCAGAAATCGAGCCAAAAACTTCTTTCGGTGGAAGGAAAAGTACTCTGAATGAAGGGATGTGATCGAGTGATGCAAATTCCATGTGCATGATAATGTAAACGCAAGAGAGATGGGAAATGAGGATATACGTACTGTACTTAGTTATCGAGTGCGCAAAGAAAGAAGAAAAGAAAGAGAACGGAAAAGTGCGGGGGAAGAAGGGTACTTATGCAACGCCAATGCCAAGCATTT
>LLKJ01000581.1:0-16448 GCA_002242865.1 Clarireedia sp. CPB17
AAGAAGGGGAGTATGGAGCTGGAGGAAGTGGTGGAGGGTTTGCTTTTTGGTGGAGGGGGCCTTCGCTTCTGGCGCCGGTGGCGGATGTAGAAGAGGACGAGGAGACCGATGAGGAGAGCGAGGCCGATAGAGACAGGGATGGCAATGACGATTTTTTGGTGGGAGTCTTGGGGGAAGGGTGTGGGAGTGGATGTTTGAGGGGAGGGTGTTGCTGGGATGGGTGTCGTGGTGCTCGATGGTACGGTCGAGGTTGAGGTTGAAGTTGAAGTTGAGGATATAGATGAAGATGTTGTGGCGCGAGAAGCAGCGGAGGGGGTCAATGGTACATTGGTGACGGCTGCTCCATGTGTTGGATTTCCAATTGCTCCAGAAGTGGTTAATTGGGCCGATGATAAAGATAGTACTGCATGCATATTGAATGCTACTTGGTCCTCAGACTCCATTCGGATAACTGAATCTGGCCCATTCGTGGTGTCGCAAACGGCATTTGCAGCGACAATAGAATGAGTGAAGTCGGCGCCGGTCATATTAGTCAATGAAAAGTGAGGAGAGTAGTTCGTGAGAACCGGAATGGAAGTTGATGGATAGCTTGAGCTGTTTATCGGGTTCGACTGAATGCCGAAGAAACTGAAGTATATCAGCATAAGATAGGTGGTAGAGATTCCACTTTTCTTACTAGGAGTTTGTCGCATTAGGTCCTAGACTTGCGTCCAAGTTGATAGTTATATTGTATGATCCGATGGGAACTGCCCATTCATTCAACGTTGTCTGTGGATGGCCATCAGTGACTTATTCGTTTCCACAAAAGCCAACAATATGTAGCAGGATAACCCGAAGACAACATACCATGACATTATTATTTCCTGTATACAAAACCAACAAATGACTGCCCATTTCACTAATCAACAACGCATCTCCATCTTCTTTCCACCACAGAGTAACGTCTCCGGAGCCTAGTAAGGCCCCAGGAACCGGCCATGTAAAGGCTATATCTGCATTGCTGAAACAAAACCAGGCGCAAAACAGGGAGAGCAGAACCAAATATCGCATTTTCAGGTGATATGCTTTTTAGGGTTAACTGGACGCATCTTTCTCGTAGAGATCAAACAAATCATGCGCAAGGAGCGTAGAATATCATCGAGGAGAAACAAGAAGACCAAAAAGTGAACTCCCGGCGCGCAAGGGAATCGGATCCTTCTTATTATAACTCAACCGCCAGGTGACAAATAACAGTCCATACGACTTTGAATGTATATTTATGTACGAAAGGGCACCAACAGAGGCACATTCAAATTGAGATACCACCCACACCAAATAAGAAACGACATAGTAATTGTACCGACTGACAAGGCAGTAAAAAACTAGATGGCTCTTTACGATACCCGGGAAGGAAGAAATGTTGGCCCTTGCATACACTCGAGTCTTGACAGAAGCTGTGCCGCTGGCCCTCGTCAAAATTGCGATCGCTCATTCGTCCGAGGGACGAAACTGCGCCTCTTCCCGCCGCTAGGTGGTAAGATTTGTGCTGCAGAATCATGCAGTGCACAGGTAAGAATGATCAGATTGAGGTTTGCTTTTGAATTTTACTTGACTGGTCGTTGCGTCGAGAAGTGACCGGAGCTTCTGGTTCGTCGAACACAGACGGTATCAACACCCGGAGCTCTTTTGAGCTATCCACCCTATCATGCGAGTATTCTTTACGTATCCAATCACACAGCTTTACGCGTGCTGCATGTATATGCCCAGAACATATACTAGAATATACTCATTACTCCAGGCGTTGTCAAAACGTGAAAAAGAAAAGAAACCAAAAAAAGAGATGACCATGAAATTTGCCAAAGCGAAGGATTACCAAATGGCTTCTCCACTGCAACCCCCTTTCGCTTTCCCAATCCCAGGGAAATCCTTCGCTGCAACCCGCATTGAATTGAATTTGCGCTTTTCACGCCCTGTGTACCGTAGCACGATAACCGCGAGACAGGACGGCTGTCATACTGTACTGTACCTGCCATCATCCAAAACACGGGTCGGGAGAAGGGAACCTGGGGCGTGAGATGCGCACGATCGTCCACCCACCACGTGGGGTGACATGCATGCGGGAAAATTACTAAACACATGGCGTGCGCGAGGGGAGATGGAAATAGAAAGAGAGCTGATCATTGCACAATTCGCACTGTGGCATTCTCTCATCGTTTTGTGTGAGTGCGATGGAAGAAACCATGCTGCCTATCTATCGGCAAGGGGAATATTTCAAGATACCATGTGTTCTCCAGGAAGGTGTGCGGGAGCCGGAGTCATCGGCTGGCGTGGGCTTGCTGGATTGAGAAGGTTACAACAGCGACAGGGGTACTTTCGCCACTTGGGTAGGCAAGGTGGCCTGGCCGAGAATGCCTTCGTGCCACGAGATTTTAGCGCAGATCCGTCCGTTTGATAAGAAGATCTGCACGTTTGTTTCGACTATTTCTATACGATTCTGGGGTGAAGGAGCGGAAGGACGGAGGGGATATGCTAGGCGGTTATTACCCACGTGGAGAGTTTCTCGGCATGATAGACGATGACATGGTGGAGGTTTCGCGAGGACGAGAGAATGTGGAGTATGTGGAAGTTTCTGTGTCCATGAGTTTCAATAGTACAATATTGTAAGCTGTCCAAATATCTATCTGACCTGAGATTTAAAAGACAACAATAGTTCAACATCGTTCGGATATCCCGCCGTGGCAACTCTAGAATATTGACGTCCATATCCAAATATCGAAACCTTATTTCAAGAACAAGACCCCTGACACCTTACTGTACCACTAGCTTCATCTCACCCATCACTGCATACCCATCTACGTAGTCCTCCAAACCCTAGCAGCCATGCCAACCAGACCGCATATCGCACTAATCCCTGTGAAGCCAATCACTAGTCCATACTCGGTACCATAACCTCCCACCGCATTGCGCAAACCACCATAGCTGACGAGCATCTCCGTCACCGGTCCACAAACCACGCTTCCGACTCCTCGTCCGGCGCTGAATAAACCCATCAGGACGCCGAATCCGGTATTTTTGTCGCGGCGCTGAACTTCGCGGATCATGCCGGCCCAGATCGCACTCCAGCCCCCGGCGAAGATGCCGTACATGATCGTGAAGGTTATGAGGGATGGGAGGGAGGTAGATAGGCCCCAGAGGAGGAAGACGGGGATCGTGGTCAGGATTGTCGAGATCATGACGACTGTGGAGATATGCCAGATGTCCGAGAGGTATCCGAGAGAAATGGCGCCGACGACGGAAAAAGAGTTCAGGAGGGCGATGAGCAGTGTGCCAATCATCGGGGAATAGTGCAGAGATGAGGCGTAACTAGGGAGGTAAATAGATGGCGAGAAAAAGCCCAGTGAAGTAAGGATGTTGGCTGTCTGGAGGAACCAAAATGTTGGTGACTTGAGAAAAGCATATGACGGTCTAACACGAGGCTTTTTCGACTTCGTAGGTGGAAGTCTTGGCTTGATATAATAGATGAGGGGTAAAGATAGAAGGACCAGAGCAACGGCCCAGATTCGAAGAGTGCTACGAAACCCATATCTATCAAGGAGAAATGATAGGAGGAAGGGAAATATAAGACCCGAAGTTCCAACTCTATCGATATTTGTTAGTATTCCGTTCATGCAGCAAGATTATGGTGCTTACCCTGACCACATCACGCCTAACGCAAGGCCTTTTCGCTTAATGAACCATTCATCTAGATAGAACATTGTTGGTGAATATAAAAGACTGCCACCAATAGCGTAGAGGACCCCCTGAGTAATAATGAGATGCCATGTATGAGAAGCGAAGCTCGCTCCGATGAGAGCTATTGATACCAAAACAAGACCGATTATTGAAGACAGGCGGCGAATACTTGGAAATCGCTCAAGTATGTAAAGTGAAATGGGTGCGAACAGATACACTGAAAGCTAAATTAGCATGTAAAGATAATATTAGGCGATGCAGGCTGGACATCGCTATCCCAAGCATTCCGATGGACAGATATGAGATGGATTACTCACTAATACCAGTAGCACAAGTCCCAATGACGGCAATGCCCTTCGGGTTCCGATCAAAAGGAGCATGCGTGGAGTAGTAAGACTGGAAGACTCCGAACGCGAATGGAAACCCTAGACGTTATGTCAGTGAACGTGGTGGGTACATGTGGAACAGCAACCACTCACCCCAAATCAAAGCTTCGAATATGAAGCACCCAGCCAAGAACAACCATGCATCCTTCCCCCCGTCAGCACGCGGTGCACATCTTTCTTTCTCGTCCAACCCCCCCTCCCCATCTATATTCTGGCCTTCTTCTACATCTGATGGAGAGTTTGAAAGTTCTGTAACAGTAACATTCGTACCATCTTTACAGTTCGAGGACTCAATGATACGTGTAAAAGACTCATCTAGCTCATGCTCTAAAGTAGACGCCATTGCAAGAAACAAAGATGATTGTGAGAAGAATATTCCGCAAGAACGATCGACAAAAAAAAAAAAAACAGACTATGATTATATAGAAGGCAATCCGATCAAAAAGCCGTACGGTAAATTTTTATTTCACTATGGTGGATACAATAAAGCAGACACGGTGGTCGCCGATTGGTTTTTGCTGTTTCCTTTCTCCCGTTCCTGAACAACTTGCACCTTCCGTTCGGACGGTGAGTGAATATGCTCGTGCTCGGTCGTGATTTACGACCGAGATCATAACGAGGTCGCCGATTAAGTTTGATTCGGATGAGGGTGGAATGTACGGATGATAGGATGAAATACATGGGACGAAGAAGATACGGCGGGCATAGGAAGATAGTTCCATAAGGTCATGGATGAATGGGTGGGATGTGTATAAGGCGGAAATTGAGCCCTTCTTCCAATGCTTTCTAGGGATACCATTCTGTATCGGATGGATGCATTGCAACGAACATGTGCGTTGTGCATGATGTCATTTGTACGAGTACTAGAACACAAGGTAGAAGGAATATGGAAGGTGGCTGCTCTCAACGGTGACACAATCTCATGACACCGTCGACGTGCCGATGTCTTCATTCTAACCAACATCTCGAACAGTTGAAATCTACTGCTTAGACAGACTGTCTATGATTCATCTGACCATTCGGCCCGTATCAAATAACCCCAAGGTCTCGATAGAAGCCGTAGAACTAGTATCCGAGCCAATACTGAGACCGTAAAGACCTTTAAAACGTGATGCACGTTGTGACGATAAGCAATTCCAACCAGTTGGTTCAGCGAACAGGGATGAGGAAAGCACCACCGAATGAGACGTCATGTGTCGCCAACATCAAGTAGCACGGCACCTTCGGCCATCGTCATGGAAAATTAACATTCAATAATATTTCACATCCGTTACTCTATTTATCTCCCGCAGTAAGCTCGCGCTTTCAACAGCGGTCAGAAGGTGCGACAGTGACACAAATCTGATAGATCTATGAGGCAGAACCAGAACTCCGGGTGGTGAACTTCAAGTGCGTCCCCGGAACGGCTGCAGCGGATGGTATCGGACGAAGCAGCCGGTGAAGAAGTTTCGCGTCAAGGGTACTTCTTCAGTAGAACGCAGAAAGAGACTGGAAATATAGCGGGGATGGAGAGAGAGCCTCCCGGAAAGGGTGTCATGCATCGGCGAACCACAATCGGAACCCTAAGTTTCATTGGGTCCAGGGAGCCCAGAGTTTTCCCCAGGAAGTAATATGGGTGTTCCAACTCGAATTTTGGTTGGCTCAGTAATAAAATAAAACCATTGCTTGATGTGATAGCAACTGCATATGAGGCACAGTCAACCACACGCTTAAAACTTCGGCCTTGAATTTCGCTAAATCTATGAAGTGGAAGATTTCGTGTTCGCAAACACCTTGGGTTTTCATGCAAAACTCATTTGAAACATGATCGGAATGATGAGGACTTGGTAGCCTTGCCATACACTTTTTGGTCGGCGACCGCTGGTGAAGCTCTCCAATTGTAGGTCGATAGGACCTGTTGAGACGTGATTCAGTATGTCTATGGGAGAGCATCGCTAATACAGCATGGCCTACGAGTGTGCTCAATTAGGAAATTTGGTACGGGAGAGTAGGACTGTATGAAGGCCTTTCATCTCCCTTTAGCTAGATAGGATTAACCTCTCTGAGCTAAGCACACTTACTTCTATATTGAGAAGTGATTAGTGCCACGGTCAAGGATTTAAACCCACAAGAACAGTATGTGATGGTAAACGTGCACTGGCGCTGACATCCACATGAGAACTAGGTAGCTGGTAGAGGATAGCTGCTCCTTTGATCCGATGATTTGCATAACGAAACGAAGCTAATGGTGGGGAAACTACCCAGAGAGACGGACATAGTCATGAGGAACCCGTTGATGTCGGATCATGCCACTTGGCCGTCATTTCGGCAAGCAAATTATGCAATCTCATGCCGAGCCGAGTGTTGAGTGAACTGAGCACGGAGATAACTGGCCTTGGTACTTCCGAGCCATGGGGTCCGAGAAGGGATAACTTCGTAAAAACGGGAATGAGAGCAGATTTAGGGTTCACACCCCTCAAACCTACAACAAAAAGAAAAGGCTAAAACTCCTTTGAACAATCACGCCTCACGCAGCTTTTCGTAACGAGGCGGGCAGACAGATATTTGGAAGATAAAATCAGCTGAACCACATTTTATTCGCGCAAAAGCAGGAAGACCACGGTATAAAGAAGAGCTAAATGAGGGGTCCGGCCTGCTTCGCATTTTGCAGGATATAACAACTTCATGTTTCGGTGAAGAATGTCCTCTCTCGTCATACATTTCGCAGAACTTGACGTTCAAACCCACCCCCTTTATAAGTATCAGCAGCCCATTCAAGCACTCAAGCGGTCTTCTTCCATTGACTATATACACCAATCAAACTGCTCACTGTTCCTGCCAAACCGACCAGGCCATCGTCCAAGTTTGCTAGCCCGATTGCAGAAGCCGGAACAGTAATATCGCAGAGGTCCGACAAGAGTTGAAGGTTAATCGCAGCGCGTTCCCTAGAACTCAGAATTAGTCAGGGGTTTTTGAGAATTTTGGTTTCGAACAAGAACTTACTTCTCGATTCTCTTGCTATTCACAACTCCCTCGCCATCCTTCTTGTCAATTTTGGCAGCTTGTTGTCGCAAACTGTACAGTGAATACAGGCCGGAAGTAGCGCTGAACAACAACCCCATCAACCAAAACCGGTATGCCTCTTTCTGTATTCTCTGGGTAGAGGGGCTCTTCCTGATTCCCACGACATCCAACACTGTAATCGCATCGAAGGTCAAGTACCCCGCATAACCCATTTGTCTTCCCACGGCGCAGTATTTAAGAACAGGGTCGAGATTCTTCGAGTCTGAGGCAATCGCAGCAGCTTTCAAATGCTCCACGTTCTTGCCCACGCGCATCAGTTTGCGCGCAAGTCCGAATTGTTTCTTGATCGCCTCGAAGGGTGCAATCTCCCCAGGAGTGCCATTGGTGCGATACAAGTACCAGGCATAGAAGCGCGAAAAGTATTGGAGGGTTCGGAGGAGTTTATCGCGACCAACGGTTGTGGCTATGAATTTGAGGTAATGCGCAACGGAGGGATGATAGACGAGAGAATCGGCCACCATCTTGACGACTATAGATAAGAAATACTGAAACTCAAGGAAAGAAGGTAGCGTTAATGAGTCGTCTGTAGGTTTAAGCAGATATGAGACTTGGTGTTGTACTTATGATGTCTTATGAAAGGGATATCGAGGAAACGATACGGTTATCTCGTGAATGTCCGTGGTGCCCCAACCCAATGCCGAGGTTCTGGGGAATGCTTGACCATCTTGGGAAATGACTGATGACTAAGCATGATTCGATCCATCCACCTGGGACTCCCGGAGTTTTGGACGCGCCACCAGATAATCACGTTACCAGAATTGTAGCTCTAAGTAGGCAGCTTTCGACATCAACTGGTCATTACTTGTTTTTGCATATATTTGTCGCGATTCGACGTGAAAGTCCGAGATCATGCCTGAGATTGCAGAGGGTAAGCTCAATTCCATCTACCTCATCATACCCGCGTTCTAATATACCACAGTTGCGCGCGCTGTTCATCACATTCGAAAGAATCTAGTTGGTAAGGTACTAGCTGTCGTAAAAGCACAAGATGATGCCAACGTCTTTGGGAAGGTCGGCACTAGTGCAGCCGAATTCGAGAAAGCCCTGACAGGAAAGAAGGTCATAGGGGCTGGCCAGCAGGGCAAATATTTCTGGTTAGGACTTCTGGCAGCTTCGAGTTTGAGAGACACGCACTGAAGTTAATGTAGGATGTTAATGTCATCGCCACCACATCCAGTCTTTCACTTTGGCATGACGGGTATGAGATCCATGCCGAGCAAGGTCTTGCCCTATTTTCGATGCTAAGTGATGCAGGGTGGTTCCATATTCGAGGTCAATCGACTTACTACTACCGGTCCAAGGACGAAGGGGAAAAGGAAGTATGGCCACCCAAGTATTGGAAGTTTGCGATGCAAACGGCGGAATCTCCAACGGTTGAGGCAGCATTCACGGATTCAAGGAGATTTGCCAGGATTCGCCTGGTGGATTGTGCTGCGGAAGCCATAAGACACACCACACCGTTGAAGGAGAATGGACCGGATCCGGTGATCGATAAAGATATTTTAACGGTGGAGTGGCTGGAGCAGATCTTAAAGAAGAAGCACGTTCCCATAAAGGCACTGCTGCTCGACCAGGCGAATATCAGTGGTATTGGAAACTGGGTTGGGTAGGTTGAGAAACTTCTGGCCCCCTCAGTTTGATTGATGCTGATGACAGCCAAAAGGGATGAAATACTGTACAATTCCAAGCTTCATCCGGAACAGTACAGCGACACATTCAATTCGGCGCAGATCAAGAGACTGCACGAATCAATGATGTATATTTGTCAAACTTCAGTAGACTTGCTAGCAGATTCGACGAAGTTTCCAAACGACTGGCTATTCAAACACCGTTGGGGGAAGGGGAAAAAGGATGCTCCCGCAACGTTGCCGAATGGAGAAGCAATCACATTTCTTACCGTTGGTGGCCGCACATCTTGCGTAGTACCAAGTATACAAAAGAAAACGGGGGCTACTGCGGGGGATGTGAAGAGGGAGAAGTCTGTGGACAGCGACGCAAAGGATGATGAAGTAACCGAAGAACCAAAGGCTAAGGCTGGGGCTTCGCGCAAGAGGAAGACAGTAGCAAAGACCGAGCCGGAAGACGATGTGGCCGTCCCGAAGAAGCCAAAAACTGCCAAGAAAGCTGTTGGATCAAAGAACAGCGCGCCGGAGGTAGTTGAGCCCACATCCGAAGAAGGTAAAGGCAAATACAGCATCATAGAATGTAATGGTGATAGGCGCCACTGGCGATCCAAGGGTTAGGCAGAGTTAGTGCGAATTATTGATCAACCCCGCGCCGACGCTATTCTTTGCGTTCTTCATCGTGTTCGTTGCCATATCTGTCTCGGAAGGTAAAAAGATCCGATTTGTGCGACGGGCTCGAAGTCGCCTATGTTGGCGTATTCGGATTCGTACTCCTTCGCAAAGTAAGTGCGAGAGTCCACGGAACAATGATTATCCGACGGCGAGCCAATAGCAACTGCTGAAAGCACAATTCTGCCACCACGTACCGGCTGGATTCGCCTCTTTGTAGCACGGATGCCGGATATTTGGATATCCGATTGGTGCCCTCGGAGGACTTTCACATTTCATTTTACGATGGCTCCATCTCTAATTTTCTTTTTGCTCCTAACGATGGAATGGATCGGGTGTTCTTTCGTATTGCTGCCTGCAATTTATTCCCACCACCGCGCCGTTGGTCAGAAAAGTCCCACACTTCGACTGTGTCTTATCTTACCTTGCTTTGCCTTACCCAAGGAGTATCTTGAGCCGAATAATAAGCTTCGACATTACTGCGCATTGGATAGCCCTCCGAACCGGTCGCTCACTAAGTTCTCTAGCCTTCCTAGGTCCCGGAAGAAGTTTGCCTGAACCTTCCCAGTGCCCACATGTGGGGGGGGTTCGTTATCGAATTCGATCTGACAGACGCCTACTTGTATGTTGACAGCGCGTGTCTCTTGACCCTTCTTACTTCTTTAATACCTTTCGCCTCCTCTGATCCTTTTCTTCTCTCACTATCCTTTCAGAATTCTCCGCTATTACCTCTTCTTAATTAGTCGATTTAATCATTGGCACTTTTAATACATATCAATCGTGCCATTCTTTTATTACTAGACTTCAATATAATCACCGTCTGAAAGTAACGGACTCAGCTGAAGGACAATATAGGAAGGGGATCAACTAATTACCTAGTGAGGTATGGCGACCTCAACACCCTTTGGGGTTTTACCTCAAAGCGAGGCAGTGGCCGATAAGTTGGAGGAAGTTGTCGGGTCGAAAGCAGAGACATCTTCCGCTCACGAGCGGAAAATCAGTGACACAGAGTCCTCGACTTTGGGCTCCACAGCAGAAGAAGATGCTGCTGTTCGTGACCTGGCCAGGCGGATCACTCAACAGTCCAGGGGACCCGATGGTGGCCAGCATCATGCCAACCCTTTCTTGGGATCCGATGATCCCACTCTCGACCCATCATCCGAAAAGTTCAGCTCTAGAGCTTGGGTCAAGAATCTTGTTCGAATCCAGTCCAGAGATCCCGATAGATATCCCAACCGAACAGCCGGAATCGCCTACAAGAACCTGAACGCCCACGGATTCGGAGTAGCAACAGATTACCAGAAGACTTTCGGAAACTACCCGTTGGAATTCGCCGGCATGGCCAAAAGGGTTCTTGGTGTCAGCAAGCAAACGAAAATTCAGATCTTGAGGGACTTCGATGGGCTAATCAGAAGTGGCGAGATGCTTGTTGTGCTCGGAAGACCAGGTTCAGGTTGCTCGACTTTACTCAAGACTATCTCTGGAGAGACATCTGGCTTCTACGTTGACAGCAATACTTACATCAACTACCAGGGTATTCCTATGGAGACAATGCACAAGGATTTCAGGGGAGAGTGTATCTACCAAGCAGAAGTTGATGTTCACTTCCCTCAGTTGACAGTATCGCAAACTTTGGGCTTCGCAGCACAAGCTAGAGCCCCTCGAAACCGCATGCCCGGAGTATCGAGGAAAGTTTACGCTGAGCATCTACGAGACGTCATCATGGCGACCTTCGGATTGAGCCACACCTTCAACACCAAGGTTGGAAACGATTTCATTCGTGGTGTCAGTGGTGGCGAAAGAAAGCGCGTAAGTATCGCGGAAGCGGCCTTGGGTGGGAGTCCTTTACAATGTTGGGACAACAGTACTAGAGGTCTGGATTCGGCAACAGCTTTGGAATTCGTTAAGACTCTTCGAACATCTACTGAGATGACTGGTTCTACTGCTATCGTGGCTATTTACCAGGCTTCGCAATCTATCTACGACATGTTCGACAAGGTGGCGGTTCTGTATGAAGGACGTCAAATCTATTTCGGAAATATTCATGCGGCTAAGGTATGTGGTTGGGTTCTCTTTATTCGTTGAGATTATGTTTGCTTTCCTCACATGCATGATATTTGGGGTTCACTCCAGTCGAACACTTAATGCGATTATCTCTAAGCACATAAATGTGTTCTCGGAATGTACTTGTCTATCAAATACACGCGCTTTAGGGCAATGGAAATGAGAAGTCATATCTTGGATACCAGTCAAGGCAGCTCTTCAGTTATCTTAAATGGCAGTTGGCTAACACGGACGCATTTTAGACATTTTTCATCAACCTAGGATTTGACTGCCCACCGCGACAAACTACGGCCGATTTCCTCACTTCTCTTACTAGTCCTGCGGAACGAATTGTGCGACCTGGCTTCGAAGGCAGAACTCCATATACTCCGGATGAATTCGCTGCTGTTTGGCAGAAGAGTGAAGACAGAGCGCAACTTCTCCGGGAGATCGACGAATTCGATGCTGAGTATCCCCTTGGTGGTCCATCACTTGAAGCTTTCAAGAATTCCAGGAGAGCTGCACAAGCCAAGGGTCAACGTCTCAAATCTCCTTACACAATTTCGGTACCTATGCAGATTAAGTTATGCTTGGAGAGAGGTTTCCAGCGTCTGCGTGGTGACATGACAATCTTCTTGAGTGGTGTTATTGGACAATGTGCCATGGCATTGATCATTGGTAGTGTGTTCTACAACCTTTCAGACGATACCAACAGTTTGTATAGTAAAGGAGCTTTATTGTTCTTCGCTATCTTGATGGCTGCCTTCCAAAGTGCATTGGAGATTTTGACCCTCTATGCGCAACGACCGATTGTGGAGAAACATACCAAATACGCCTTTTATCGTGAGTATACATTTCTGCTCCATTGTTTTGGTGTCGAAACTTTCCTTCGCAATGATTGGTTTCTCGGCCACTCTGACTTTCGCTAACCCCTTGGTTTCCAGATCCTTTCGCTGAAGCTTGCGCGTCCATGTTGTGTGACTTACCAAATAAAATCTGTACGGCTATTGTATTTGATCTTGCGCTCTACTTCATGACCAATCTTCGAAGAACGCCAGGACATTTCTTCGTATTCTACTTGTTCACTTTAGTTTGTACACTCGCAATGTCTATGTTCTTCCGTTCTATTGCTGCACTATCGCGAAGTTTGTCAGAGGTAAGCCACCATCACTTCTGTGCTTGCTACCCAAGCTAATCCAAGTCCAGGCCATGGCACCTGCTGCTATCTTCATTCTCTCGATTGTTACATATACTGGATTCGCTGTTCCAATCAGAGACATGCATCCTTGGTTCCGATGGATTAATTATATTGATCCAGTCGCTTATGGATTCGAAGCGGTCATGGTTAACGAGTTTCACAATCGCAAAATCCCTTGCTCAGTATTCGTGCCATCTGGTCCTGGTTATGGAAACGTTTCTCCTGAGCAGAAGATTTGCTCTACCACTGGTGCTGCTGCTGGAGCCAACTTCGTCGATGGTGACACATATCTCGAGGTCAACTTTGGCTACAAGTATAGTCATCTTTGGAGGTAAGCTGATTCTAGAACTCTGAAATGTGAATATGCGACTAATTGTGGCGCAGAAACTTGGGTATCATGATTGCCTTCACTCTCTTCGGAATGGTGGTTTACCTCACAGCAAGCGAGTTCATCTCTGCAAAGAAGTCCAAAGGAGAAGTGCTACTTTTCAGACGAGGACGTGTACCCTATGTTTCAAAGTCATCTGATGAGGAATCAAAGGGTGAGGATCGTATGACCACAGAAACTGTATCTCGCCAAAAGACTGTTCCAGATGCGCCTCCAAGTATTCAAAAGCAAACCGCCATTTTCCATTGGGACGAGGTCAACTACGATATCAAGATTAAGGGTGAACCTAGAAGGTTGTTGGACGGCGTTGATGGTTGGGTCAAACCTGGTACTTTGACTGCTCTTATGGTAAGTTCTCTTTGATTCGTCCTCGACAGTGGAGCGACTCGAAAATCATTCCTTAAATCTCTTAAATGATGCATTCCGCTAACTCGACTCAGGGTGTCTCTGGTGCTGGAAAAACCACTTTACTTGATGTGCTCGCTTCCCGTGTGACCATGGGTGTTGTTACTGGCCAAATGCTTGTGGATGGTAGGGAGAGAGATATTGGTTTCCAAAGAAAGACTGGTTACGTTCAACAGCAGGATCTTCATTTGGCTACTTCTACTGTCAGGGAAGCATTGACTTTCAGCGCTATTCTTCGACAGCCCGCTGCTACACCTCACGCTGAAAAGGTCGCCTACGTCGATGAAGTTATCAAGGTTCTCGAGATGGAGGCTTATGCCGATGCCATCGTTGGTGTTCCTGGTGAAGGTATGTCATTCCTCGTGTTACCTGGAATACTTAAATATACTAACATGATTTCAAAGGTCTCAATGTCGAACAACGCAAACGTCTTACAATTGGTGTTGAACTTGCCGCGAAACCTGCCTTACTTTTGTTCCTCGACGAACCAACTTCCGGTCTCGATTCTCAAACTGCCTGGTCCATTTGTGCATTGCTCAGAAAACTCGCTGACAACGGACAAGCTATTCTCTGCACTATTCATCAACCTTCTGCTATTCTCTTCCAGGAATTCGATCGTCTCTTGTTCTTAGCCAAGGGTGGCCGAACTGTATACTTTGGTGAAATCGGCGAACACTCAAAAATCTTGACCAACTACTTCGAACGAAATGGGGCCCATCCTTGTGGTGATGTCGCAAATCCTGCTGAATGGATGCTAGAAGGTGAGTCTTTATATCCTTTTCAGTACATAATGCAAAGCTAACAATCAATTAGTCATTGGTGCTGCCCCTGGTTGTGAAACTACCATCGACTGGCCACAAACCTGGAAAGACTCGCCTGAGCGCCAACAAGTCAAAGCTACCTTGGCAGAAATGAAGCAGACTCTATCGGCGAAACCTGTAGAGCATGATCCTACCGCACTCGACTCTTTCGCTGTCAGCTTCACGACTCAAATGTGGGTTGTACTCCTGCGTGTCTTCCAACAATACTGGCGTACTCCATCATATCTCTACTCAAAAACCCTTCTTTGCACGTGTGTCGGTCTTTTCATCGGTTTCTCCTTCTGGGATACAAAGACATCTCTTCAGGGCATGCAAAATCAACTTTTCGCCATTTTCATGCTTCTCACTGTAAGTCTCAATATAAACCTTTCATCCTTTCAAGCAATATCTAACACAGCGCTAGGTCTTCGGTAACTTGGTCCAACAAATCATGCCCCACTTCGTTACTCAACGTTCTCTGTACGAGGTTCGCGAACGTCCATCAAAGACCTATTCCTGGAAAGTCTTCATTCTCTCCAACATCATTGTTGAGCTGCCATGGAACAGTCTCATGGCCGTTCTCATCTTCGTCACATGGTACTATCCAATTGGTCTTCAGAAAAACGCTGAAGCAGCTGGTCAAGTCACCGAGCGTAGTGGTTTGATGTTCCTGTTTGTCTGGTCGTTCTTGTTGTTCACTTCTACCTTCACCGATATGATTGTTGCTGGGATGGAAACTGCTGAGAATGCTGGAAATGTCGCCAACTTGATGTTTTCTTTAACATTGATTTTCTGCGGGTATGTTTCTTTCCTCTCTCTCCTTCTATGTAAATGGCTAGCTAATCCCACCACAGTGTCCTCGCTACTCCAACCGCCCTCCCTGGCTTCTGGATCTTCATGTACCGCGTCTCCCCTTTCACCTACCTTGTCAGCGGCATGATGGCCACCGGGCTCGCCAACACGAAAGTCGTCTGCTCAAATATCGAGTACTTGCACTTCAATCCGCCCTCGGCGCAAACTTGTGCACAGTACCTAGACCCGTATATCAAGCTCGCGGGCGGGTATTTGAACAATCCGAACGCGACGACAGATTGCGAGTTTTGCACCATCAGCGATACGAATGTCTTTTTGGCGGCCGTCAATAGTCATTATAGTGAGCGCTGGAGGAACTGGGGTATTTTGTGGGTGTTTATTATCTTTAATGTGGCGGGCGCGATTGGATTTTATTGGTTGGCGAGGGTGCCGAAGGGGGCGAGTAAGGGCGATAAGGATGCTGCGGTGAAGGGGGAGGGGGAGAAGAAGAAATGGTTTGGGAAGAAGTAGATGGGTAGATGGATAGATTTAGATGAGCTTTATGTTGTTTTGTTTGGTGCAGGTTGGTTGGTTGGTTTCGCCACGGATGTTGTGTACATGATTGTAGGAGTAGATGTTGTGTGTATATTCTTGTCTATACTATTTGGGGGGCTAGATTTTTTAGTATTATACCATTCATGTTGTTTAGTTGGAGGATAGGTTATGAAGATGACTTTAATGAGGGATAGATAGATGGTATGGATGTGGATGTGGAAAAGAATGGCATTGGGGTTATAGATTTTACGTTGGATCAAATGATACGAAGAGATATTCTACACTATTCCTTGTTACACAGAATCGATTGTTGAGAAGAAGGGGAATTGGACCCGAACAGATATATGTTTCTAATAGGTAAGTAATTAAATCAATGAAGATGAATGATTTATATCTCTGAATTTAACCAATGAACCTGCCCGAATCAGATATATTGAAGTCATGTAGATAACCAGGTCCCGGACCAATCAGAAGCGATCCCTCGAAAGTCGCAATATCCAGACATCTCGAATACTCACTCATCTCCCAAACATCCGAGTCCAAACTACAAAACTCTTTTTCTTGACTATCCAAGCCAACTCTCTCTATATACACATTCAAGCGACTATATCTACATGTAATATTGTATCAATAGATGCTCCCGCCACATCACACACACACCGGCGCCCCCACCGGCGCCCTAGCCGCCACGCTCGGGTTCGTCTGCCCGCACCCATTGATGCCTCCAACTAGGTAGTCGTCCTGCGCGGCTGTGAATGCGGAGCCGCAGTTGGGGTCGCTGGCGGTCAGTGGAGGTTTGGTGGGGAGATGGGG
>LLKJ01000582.1:0-25526 GCA_002242865.1 Clarireedia sp. CPB17
GGGGAAAGGTTGAGGGGGGGGGACACGAGGACTAACGCGGAAGTCCAAGTCTGGAAGTATTTGCTATGGATTCCCTTAGCAATACTACCCGATCTCTTCAGCTCGCTAAGTTGAGGACAAAAAACTTCGTCCGTGTGTTTTTATCGGTCGCAAAAACCGGTCTACGATTCGTGAGATCCTTCTCTAAGTATGAGGCCAGCTCATATGACGGCGACACCCAACACCCTATCAAAATGCCACAAATGAAGTAATAGGGACCATATACGACAATTTCATCCATATTTCTCGAAAACAGGTCGTTTCATGGGATCGAGGGGTATTAGTTGTCCTGTTACGCCTCAGGGTCTCAATCATAGACGACGTTCATTTCGAGACTACGTGACAACAGAGCAGTTGCTTCTGAGTACAAATAACGGGCTCAAGAATTCTTAAAGGGAGCTGAATCAAAGTACTAAACTCTCTTCAAGTCTATTTGCCAATATTTAAGCCGCTCATCTTTTGAAAAGATTTTGCTCGTAAAGTCTCTCATTATGTCGTCCAAAACTACAGATGCCCGTGACTCTAACCGAGAGAAGGGGTCTAAACCAGGCCAAAAACATCAACCCCCAAAGGAAAATTCATCGCACAATAAAGCTGTCCCAAAGGACACTAACATCGATCTCAGTGGTTTCGATTGGAAGCTTTACCAGGAGACCTGCGCATATGCCGATCGTGAGTTCCGAAGGATTTACAAGGCCTATAAAGAATCTTCGAACCGCACAACGCTCGAGACCTTGGATGGATCTCAAGCTATTCTCAAAAAAAGACTCACCAGCTACAAGAGGTATATGGAATTACTAAGAAAATTGGTTCTTGATCCAACAGATCCAAGAAGAAAGGCAATAAAGGCACATAATGATGTTATTACGACTCTCGGGAAGGTGCTAGAACCTAATACGCATGAAAACACTGAAAAGTATCTCAACCGGCTGGTGTCCAATAGTTGGGAAGTGATTTCAAATTTTCAAGCTGCTGAATAATTAGTTTGCACCCTAAACCAGCAGGTACCCACGTACTCATCTGGTGGGTGGATTTGCTTCGTGATCTGTTGAGATCAGCTGTCATGATGAGTTTCCTGTAGCTCATTAGTATGGCATATATGGCAATCATGAAAATAAAGCTACTTATTGGATGCAAAGGATGTTGCATTGATACATATATCCAATGTTGTTAGCAGGCATTAGAAGGTTGAATTGAAGCTTGATTTCATTAGGTTAACATCGGTCTTGGATCTCTGATTTCCGAGAGATACATGTGCACCCTGGGGTTGGGACAGGAAATGATTTCACATACCACTATTTGTTACATTCGTTCATTGTGTTCCTTGGATTTTGCCTGCCCCATTACCAAACTCTGGATTGTGGGAGCTCACGACCTATGAAATTGCCACCCGCTGCAGAGCTCTCGCGCGTATGGCCGCGACCCCTTTTACTCTGTCTGAAACTTACGACTGAATCCGGGGGGAGGGCATTTTGCTCGCACCTTTATCACACGGGCCGTTTTTTCGGTTCTAGGAATATTCATAATCATGTTGCGCCTGGATTGTAACGCTAGGAATAGACAACTCGAACAACTTACACGATGAAGAAATAGTATGATATAAGTGTGAAGTTCATTCGTGCTTACATAGGAGACTGTAGTGGGCAGATATCAACTTTTTTTTGCATTTCAATCAGACCGGAGTAATATTTACGTATTATCTAAAGAATTCTTGTTCGAAGTTGGTTCACAATGCCGTCATACGACACAGATACATCCGAAAAGGAAAGACGTCTACCGCATCGCAGTCACGGCTCTTCGCAACACAAAAAGAAGCCTAGCTCATCTGGCCTTCGTGGCGTCTTTTCTCGGCGTCGAAATCAACCGGCCAGTGGAAATCCAGCTCGAGGTCATAACGACTATTCGCAAGAATCAAACTCCAACGCCCTCAAAGAATACCTTCTCGTCCTGCCACTCGTCACCAAAAGTTTCGGCGAACTACAGCACGCAATTGAGACTCTGCAGAGCATCGGCAGCAAATACAAACCACTTAGCGGAGGTGGCTCCGTAGGCAAAAACATCAAGCGGGCCATAAGACGCATGCAGAAGGCGCAGGACATCCAAAGTGATATTGAGAACGAGATAGCGTACCAGAAAAGAGCATTGAAACGGAGCCGAGATGATTATGATGATGCTCATAAGCAAGCGATGATATCTCGGGACTTGGACTATGTTGCAGAGTCATCTGAGGTTATTTATGAGATGCTTAAGAGATATAAAGACTCTAAGATTGGGCAATTCGAAAACCACCCAATGGTACCAGCGCATGAGGAAGCGATTAAGAGCCTTGAGAAGGTGCAGTGGGCCATTTCAAATTTGGTTGGTGAGATGAACGAGCATAATACGTCTGTTTCTCGAGTGGATAATATTATGAGATGAAAGGGGAGTTATAACTACACCTGCAATCGGGCATTATGACCAGGGCGTTCGGGTCGGATGGGTTTTGTTGGTTGAGACCATCCAACCAAGATATTTGTCTAGTTCGGAGCCATATTTGAGAGAGATGTAGTTTGGCGTCTCTGGATATCATAATTTTGTAGTTTACTTTATACAAATTGTTTGTACTTGTCTGATTCGCCAAATATGCTTCCTCGTTTGAGCAGTAAAGCATCCTATTAACAACGCCAAATTCTGGAGCGTGCGTGTTCACAACTTGTGAAACGTGCAACAGGGAGCAGGACTTGAAATAATACTCTTATTTGATCCTGCATTTCGACATCCACTTCGTAGTTCTATGCAATATCGCAATATCTCGATTGCAGGTGTTGTTGTGACTGTGTCTTAGCCCCAATGAAATTCGACATATAAAAATCGTGAGGCCGCGGTTTTTCCGCGTTAGAACCAAGAACAACCCGTCCTTGCTTACGCTACTCACAGCGCGCTCAAACGATTCTCACACTGAGTGTTTAGACGAATATCATGTTGATTGCTGTGGACCCAACTAGGCTGTGCAAAGGGTTATCCGTAGGGTTTGAGAGGATCTGACGAATAATCCATAGCAGAGCGGATAATCGCGAGTCTCACGTAGCACTACGAAGTACCGCGGTTAATCTGTGAACATCTACCATCTATCTATTAAATCGTTGGATATCTGATAGTCCGACAGATTTCTGGGGTATCCGTCGAATAAGTGTGTGTTTGAGGCTCAAAACTTATATAGTGATCATATACTTTTGAATAAACGGATATCCGCCGGATATTTACAGACTCTCTAGGTTTTCATGGAGCACATAGTAATTCTACCTATGACCTATGGAGCAAGATATTAATGGGCAGGTCGGGCAAGTGAGAGCAGAGCGGTTACGACTAATCCGCCGGGGCGGATCAATTTTCCTCGGCTTATTCTGAAATGAGGAGTGGGCAGAATTCTGTTGTGCTTTGTACATACCGGGATAGATGCTACTCGGTAGGAAGCAAGTGTTAGATTATATAAAGTAAGGCTCGCCTGGTTGAGGCGTGCTGAAGCAGAAACATTGCATCCTAAGCTCAGTACTTCTCAAACGTTCAGCACTCGAAATCGTCTACCATGTCGTCGAGAAATCGAACTCTTTCCTCTCATTCGACACCTTCGGAGAAGCCCCAACAAAAATCTCGAAACCTATTCCGAAGGCATCGAAATCCAACCGACCCTCAGTCACGCTCGCACTCTCGTGATAGACCCGTGAAATCAGTCAAGAATTTTCTTGTGATAAATACGCTTGTGGCGAAGAGTCACAAAGAAATCCAGCAGACAGTGCGGACTCTGAAGGAACTTCATGACAAATATGACCCAAATGAAGAAGGGAGCCGGACTGGGAGAAAAATCCAAAAACTTAATCTAAAGATGGGAGACGTGGCAGATCTTCATCATGATGTTCGGAAAGCCTTAGCAAAGGAACAAGAATCACTTCAAATCGCGCCCCAGCCAGAGGATCTAAGAGTTTTGCAAGAAGAACCCAAACCGGATTTCTTAACTTCTCTTATGGAGACAAATAAGACGATAAGGGCGGATTTGAAAATGTACCAGAAATCCGAGATCAGGCAACTTCAAAATGGAAGTGTTACCTATTCAAAATTTATCAACGATCTTGAGCGCCTGACCGATTCTATTCTAGTGTTGATTGGGGAAGCTAGCAATTCTTCTCATGTCGTTATTGGCGGTGAATATGGGGGATTTGGATCCAAATCGATGACACGCGACCGTGTCCCCATCCCATACTCCCTACCACATACTGGCTACGAGCGATGAGCAGGAGGACAGATATGAGGGGTTGTTGATTAGATATTGGATAAATAATTGGATTTCTATGGAGCTGGAGTCTGGATATCTCAAATGCAAAGCTTTTTGTTTCTTTAGTTTATTGGATCATAATTATTTTCGAAAAAAGAAAGTTTCTATACTTATAATAATATATATAGTAGAGGAATAGTTGGTTATTATAAATAAGTAGATAATAACTGTGACGAATCGACCCGATTCGCACCCGGCAACTATGAGGTTGCTTGAGATCTGAGGCCGCTACGGCCGCGACGGCCGTAAGGCAGCTTGCGGCCCGCAAGCATATATGCATGCATGCATGGCCGCACGTGCCATGCACGTGATCTTAGGCTGTATTTAAGCTCTTAAGGCCTCTTACTTCTCTTCTCTCTTTAGTTATTCTAAAGATTAACTAAAGTCTTAAACCTCACTAAGTGTCACAAAGTCGATATTCTAAGAATTTATCTATAGTCTTATTCTCATATAGTGTCACAGGATTTTGGTGATTCATTTGAATGGGGTGATTTCCGGAGTGGGGTCGCACGTTGACATAACTCCAATTCGATGTGGACCCAACTAGGCTGTGTAAAGGAGGATCTGACGAATAATCCGTAGCAGAGCGGATACAGTAAGCGCGAATCTACTTACGTCGCAAACAGTCGGATAAATTTCTAGGTCGGGGAAGTAGAACCGATGACCAAAATAGTTGCCTCCAAGGCTCTGCAGCATCTGAACGGCAAATAGCGAATATGCGGCATGCTTAACCCAACTCCCACAGCCATATTTGTAAAATCGGGAAAGGTGGTCCCGGTACCCCACTGTATGTAGTTACAACACTAAGAAAAAACGGGATCGAATATCGGAGAGAAATGTAAGGCTTACTCCCGATTTACCTCGTCCAACCAATCATTCGGCAGAGCTGTCGCTCTGCAAGGGGTATGTGAAGCAGAACACCACCGGAGCTGCATGGATCGAGATTAGGGGATTACTTCCTTGTATGCGTACGCAGCTGTGGATACTATGGCAGTTGAGGTATAAATGCGTGATTGCGGCGGGGAAAGCAAACAGTTGGATGCTACCTGCGACTTCAGCGTGGGATACAAACTTACCCCGTACTGTAGCTTGACTTATTGTAACAGTTTGGTAGGAACAAAGATCGTATTCTGCACCTCGTGCATCGCCGATGAGCCGTTTCTGTATGTCCGAATTTCTGCGCCGCGTTTCAGCGTATGAGATGGTTGCATTCAATTTCGCTGTCGACGAGTAGTCTTATGTCCATATATGATGGTAGTTGGTAAAGATCCTCGGCATAAAGCTGAGGTAACCTTAAATAACATGGATATGTGATGGTTGCATACGATGAATGTCCTCCATAATGAAGCGCGTACGAGCTTCCCTGGCAAACCTGTAGACTTGAATTTGAGATATTACGTGCTTTCATCCCAGTATCCTTGTTTGAGAAAATGAAAAATAAAAAAACGGTTGAAGTAAGACTACAGTTATCACAACAAGATGGGCCGAAAACCATCGGCAGCTTGGAGCGCCATCCCGGACCAAAAGGAGCGCCGCAAGGCTCAGAACCGACTTTCACAGAGAAAAAGACGTACGTGTCACCAATGCAAGATGCCATACTTGAAATGCGTACTAATTGTAATGTTGTTCTAGGCCAACGTAGTGCTGAGAGTCCCCAGTCAGAACCATCCAACCCCACGCTACAACCATCCCAACCTAGCAATAGCGATAATGTCGTTCAACAAAAGTCACGTGAACACTGGCAAAAAAGCCACGATACTATGGAAGGGAGTGAAGCTACCTCAATACCTTGCTCAGGAAAGCATCCATCGTTCCGGGAGTGTTCAGAATCCCCCTCAGGGTTTAATTCTCCTCAAAATTCTTTTGATTGTTCGCCTAATGTTCCTGACATTGACTGGAACGACGATGCATTATTGTCAAACATCTGCTCCACAGATATTTTTCCTTCCTATGAGACAACTGCCCCCATAGCCGGAGTGGATGAGCTAGCCGCCCTATCATCTTCTATCTTTCTTCCTAATTTACAGGAGGAAACTACGCCCATCACGTCCCGGCCTTGCACTCCTGGAAAGAAAACTGAATCTCCTGCATCGCAATTCTGTTCAGACGAGCCACTCCGGGAACGTTGCTCAGTTCCGCTATCTAGCGCCCCATTGGATGAGCGCATTGAGTTTCTTCTATCCATCTCCCGACAGCTAGGCTTCAAATCACTTGATGCGATACTTCTCTCATATTACACTTCAAGGTTCGATTCTCACTCAGTGCTCAGCGAGGCCCAAAAATGTAGCCGTAGGCGAAACTTGCGCGACTTCGTCATTCAGCTCTCATCAAGTTCTCGTGAATGGTCGTGCTGGGAGTCTGAAGGCTTGAAAGAAGCCTTAATGATGTCCGCGGAGGACCTTATAAGGCGTGAGGCGAGCGAATGGCGCACAACTCAGTCGGAGCTCAAACAGGATTTTGATAATGAGAAAAACGGAAGCGGTTCTGGAATTGGAGAGCCAGGAGATTTGGTAAGAAAGTCCAAGTCATGCAGTGTTGTGACTAACGCACGTAGATCCCGCATACGAGAGGACTGTTGTGGGGAACTGCAGTTGCATTTCTAGATGAGGACGGTGATGCTGTGGAGTTTGTGCATCAAGCAGTTGGCCACCTCTGCTCCTGAACCTATACCTTGAATGATGATTAAACACATCTTGTCATAAAGACGAGAGCTAGAAAATATAACGGTGCAAATGATTCTTCTGACTGTACATACTACGCTCATGAGTTGTAATGCTGTATGCCATATAAAATTCTCTCTTAAAGTTTTTGGAAATCAACACGGCCTCTCTAGAATCTTCCCCCATTTCCAAGCTCTTACTTCCATATGCAAAGCTAATGATACAATCCGGATTATGTAGAGAAGTGACTACTGCTCATCTTGTAGTTCAAAGCTCTGTTCATGTGAGGCTCCTGGATATTGGTGCTTGGAAGCAGGGTCTTTTGTTCTACCGCTCTCGACTTCGTTGTTGAGCCTAGAGAAATCCCTCGAGCTGAATAATGATGTGAAGCCAGATTTCGAAGCACGCTTGAAAAGCTGAAATATAGCAGGAAGACAGATCACAAGGATAGACAGTCCGCATTCGGCTTCGATCCAGTAGGCTATAGGAACAATCGTATCTGCAAGAAGGATTAGATGATTAGATTGCCTGTCGAGCTGGAAAGCGAGTGGGACCTACATAGAGGATCAAGAGTAAGATCGTCTCCAACTTGAGCTGTCTGTATCATCCGCCCGACCGACATGAAAATGATGCTTCGTTGAGCAGTTAGAATTATATCATTGACGAAAAAATAAGTGGCATATTATTCTCACCTGTAACCCGCTAAGAATGTTAAGGTAACGATGATCTTTTTATGCAGGCTCATTTGAAGCGCGAATAGCTTTGGCAGTGGCAGAATAAGAACCAAAACATCCAAGAACACCGACGTTGCACCACTAATCATGTATATCTCAAACTGCGTCATACAGGTTCCAGGAAGCCAGGGTTTCCAGAGACGAGAAATCGGCCTGCAGTTGAACAGGTTCATTGGAATCATCGCTAGTGGCCAAGCAATGCAGAGGAGTAAAATTACTCCAAAGTGCCATCGCCAAATCCGGCTGTATGTATCGCGCAAAGTAAACACTCGAGAGTAGAACGCCAGAGCCGACAGTCGAGAACAAGAGATCGAAACATCGAAAAACACATTCGCCGAAATGAGTAGTTTGATCGAATACGACAATTCTGGGAGGGTCATGTAGATAAGATGTTTTCCCAGTAATCCACTGGCTGCTCCGCGCAGCAAAACAGAGTGTTGCCCGAGACTCAACGGCTAGATTTCTAGGTCAACAAACGTTACTTTATGAGATTATGAAACGGCTTCTCACCAAAGCTGCAAATGCTAACCAGTCATCCCATCTGTTCTTGTCCGTTAGCATCAGCCACCTTCTGTCAGCTCGGAAGACTAACCCTAACTTCACTCCAGAGGCGATAAGGCGAGACCAAAAGCGGAGAATAATAGCTAATGTTGAGAGGCATATGTTTACGATGACAAGTGCTACCAAGCCTGATACTGAATGGTTCATCTTGACTGATGTGAGAGTTCCCAAGATTCGTAAAATCTGAAAATCAACATCATTTCACAAGTTAAGAAGTCAACGATAAAATTACCGTTGGGGGTTTTATGCTGACCAACGGTTTCAATTAATGCTGACACGCCTACCAAATATAGCTGACAGGCCTGTCGAATGCTCCCTTTCCGTGTACCAATAAGGTAGGGGATTGCAGGCTCAATTCACCCATACAATTCCAAAAAAAAAAAAAAAAAAAAAAAAAAGCCAAGTGAACGTCTAATTTTAGAAAAAAAATCCTCCTAGGCTGAATGCACGAATTTAACAGTCTTGGGAGCATTCAGAATCCAACCGCTCCTCTGGGTTATGTGACTCTGAATGTGGGGTTCTACTGTGATTGGCTGTCCAATCTCTGAGCCTAAGGTCCCCATGGTCATATGTTCTGTACTGGTTGTAACAAGCGAGTCGCTTTTGCATGATCATTAGTATTCCTGCCCTCAACCTGCGAATATCTAGCTATTTCAAATAATCCTTATCTGGCCTTTCGATCCCGTTGGATGGGGAGCTGCGCATCCCGGCTTTCTTCTTCTTGACTAGCTTCAAAACAAGCTTCGTAGTATCACCTACGGTGCTCTTGGTATCCATGAGATCCATAAAAGAAATATCTACCTTGAAGGTACGATATATGAATGTTCTGAATTCCGCTGTGACTAAAGAATCAATTCCCATGGCTGAGTATGTCTTATGAGTAGTGAGGTCTTGCACGGGTGTGAGTGTTAGTTGAGAGAGCTTGTCGGCAAGTGCTTTGAAAATGATTTCTTGCGCAGTATCATCGTTTTCAGCGCCTATGGCCACAGAAAGCGATGGAGTTACCTCATGATGCATTTCTGGCCCAGATTGGCTTTCCTTGAGTCGCAAATTTCCATCTGTAAGAATCGATACTCGCTTGTCCGACAGGATGTATTCCTGTGAACCTTTGAATCCCTGATCCCAGATTGACTGCATACCTACAGATTCTAGACCTGTCAGAATATGGACCTTCCGAGGGCCGTCGTCTGAGCAAAGTGGTTGTGTTGAAACTGTCAGGGAGATGTCAATCAACTGTAGCATGTCCTGCTCAGAGAGCGCAGTGACACCACGCCGTGCTAACATTTGACCAATTTCCGAGTGCTCATGTAAGAAGCCAACTTGTTTGATTGCACCTAAGCCCAGAGCTATAACTGGTAAGCCTTTTGAGCGACGATAGGCAGCAAAGCTGTCAAGGAAGCTATTGCCCGCGCAGTAATTGCTTTCCGTAGCAGCACCCTTGCCAATGTTAGTAATTATTCTTCTAAGGGCCGGGAAAGGGTGCATAATTCTCACAAGAGAGCCTGATAGTGAACTGAGCAGCAAGAAAAAGTCAAGGTCATCCTCACGGCCGTACAGTGCTTGGTGGATATGCCAAGTGCCATCGATTTTGCCTTCCAGAGGAACCCGCCAGTTCTTATTGTCCATGGCGGTGAACAAGGCATTCTGTAAAGTAATTAGCTTCTGATTTGTTTGGAGACCAGCTCTACCATACCCCTAATCCCATTGCAGCCTGGATAACACCTCCCAGCTTACGGGGAAGTCCTTGTATCGCTTTCAATACTGTTCCAAAATCTTGAATATATCCACGAACAACTTGCACGTTAACGCCTGCCCGCTCAAGCTCTAGGACAAAGCTTTTTGCTACTGGGCTATCTGCACCAGATCGCCCATAGAAGGTTAAGTAACGAGCGCCATTGGATACCATGTATTTAGCAATACTTCGTCCAAGACCGCCAAGGCAGCCCACCAAAAAGTATGACTTAGTAGGGCTGAAGGTCATGCTGTATCTTTGAGAAACAAGCTGCGACACCCATTAGTACTGATACATCAATGATATTGTGGTGAAGAGATTATTCATACCGGGATGAGGGACTCGGGATTCTCATACGATATCGCAACCTTTCCAGTCCGTCCAGGACTGGAAAAATAGTATATAGCCGCGGGTAGCTCGGAGATGTCAAAAATCTTAGGCTTCAGCCCTCCTAGCTTTCTATAGGTCTCCACTGCTTCGGAAAGAAGCCTGGCTTGGCTTAGTAGAGTGGCGAAGGGTAGGAACTGGGAACTGGAACTTACTGTGCGAATTGCTCAGGGTGCGCCGGATTATCAGAGTAATAGAAGTCCGTCAAGTCAACCGCAAAGAAAGATACATTATGCTCAAGTTTTCGCATGTCCAAACTTCCATGATTTATTATATCTCGTTTACCAATTTCCACGAAACGACCGAACTTTGCACAAATTCCGAGACTTTGATGCAAAAGTTCTCCAGTCAAGGAATTAAGTACGACATCCACTCCGCGGCCGTTTGTCGCACGAAGGACATTGTTAACGAATGTATCATCTCGTGAGTTGAAGATATGTTCTCGCTTGATTCCGAAGTTTTCGACCAGGAAGGATGCCTTGTGTTGAGATCCAACAGTAGCCAGTATCTTTGCCCCAATCTTAGTCGCAACTTGGAGAGCCACTATACCTACCCCTCCGGCTGCGGAATGAATAAGGACCGTCTCATTTTTTTTCAAGCGAGCCAAATGCTTCAAGGAGTAGATAACGGTTGCAAAGACGATTGGAACGGTGCAAAGATCAGTGTATTCCTCATGGTTCTTCAACTTTATGCAGGTCCACTCAGGGACACATTCATAAGTGCCAAATCGACTGGGTGCAGCGCAAGTAACTCTATCACCAATTCGAAGTTTCTTGACATTGCTGCCTATTCTAGTGACAACACCTGCGAATTCACTAGAGATAGTATTCTCTGGGGTCTCGAATTTTCCCGAGAGCGTATAGACATCCTTTGTACAAGTTAGTTGTTATAAAAATGTATAATGCCTAAAACCTACTTTCGCATTAAGACCTACTGCTTTTACGGCTATATCGACGAAGCTGTTAGGAATGGTGTCTAATGGTTGTAATTGCTTAAATTCCAAAGTGTCCATCTGACCGACCTCCTTGATGGATAGCTCACAACGTTGTGCTTGATGGAGTTTGACCAGAGAGGGTCTTGATTCCATCTTGCGTCGAAAAGCTTCGTTGAGCGTATCGTCAGTTAGAAAGCGACTGACGTGAAGAACCTTGTTGATCTGCATATACTCAAAATCGGGCTGGTCTTGTGCTGTAGTGCCCAGTACTGCAAGGAGATTCAATACAGCTGATTCAACAGGCTCATATTCATGATCGATATCGATTACAAAAAATTTGGTCGAAGGCTGCTCCGCCATCACCGTTCTCGAAAGACCACGGACCGCGGCCATGTCAGGTTTTCCGCCAACAGCGAGATTTCCTCCTGTCACCCAGAGTATATTCTTTGCATTGTCAGTTATATTTTGAACAGCCTGAAGACTTTTTGGATTTGTATCGGAAATCAGAGGCTTCTCGAGTTCTACCGTTACGATTGCTGTCGAGTTGGGAGGTAACGTTTTCATCTCAAGATCAGCAACTGTGAAAACCGAGACTGTCCTTTTTAGAATACTTTCGAGTTGCTGCTTCAAGGCCTGGTTCAGACGGTGATGAGCATCGTCAACAACCATAACATAAAGTTGATGCGACTCCCAACCCGGGTCGCTATCGCAAATTTGTTGCAGCATAGAGCTCGACTGCGACGGACAAGCTAAGGTAAGACAAAAGTTGTTGTTCTGTCCCTTAATGTGTAAAATATGGAAGCCGGCACGGCGTAGTATAATCTCATTGACCTCTCCTAGACATAACAGCTTTCCCGATGGCTTAAGGCAGTTCAAGACCTCAACATTTTGTGTATTTATAAATGTATCCACTGCAGCCTGATCGGTGAGAAGTATCAGGTCAAACTTTTCAGTTGTCCTTGGCTTGAGTACATCGCGATTCTCAAGATAAGGTAAATTCAGCGACTGCATTGCTGAGATACCCAATCCGTCCGAAAGGTGCCCCCGGCTGTACGAAGAAAACCTTTTATGAGTAGTGTTGGCATCAAGGTAGTCCATTATTGCTTGCGTGAGATCCTTTTGGTACCGCCCCATCTCCAGGATTTGAGAACAGCTTGATGTGTGAGAAACAATCCTGACAATTTCTGCCGCTGCATGATGTACTTCCGTGTGCTGACGAGAGGATAACCTCTCACTGAGGTATGACGATAGTGTCGCTTCATTTGCGGGGAAAATTTTGGTCAAGTCCGGTTCCCAGACGATCTGAAGAATTGGCTCGCGTACTGACTCACCAGAATTTGCACCGTGAATCTTTACAGTTTTGATTCCACCTAACTTTAAAATGGCCATCCCGTTCGCATCAATTAGCTCACTTTGTGCGAGGGCTGTGGCAACTCCCACAACCTCACATGATGTGTAGATTTTGTAGTCAGACAACGCTTCGTGATAAGGTCCTGGAGATATCTGCATGTGATCAATTGCAACAGGGAAGCTTGCGAATAGGTTTTCGAGGACACCCGACGTCCAAGAAACAAGACAAGTCTGTAAAAGACTGTCAATGACAATCGGATGGATTTCATAGTTATAGTATTGGGATCGTGACTCGAAAGCAAGTGGAATAGAGGCAAGTGATGCTGTCGTCTTATGTTCCTTTTGTAATCTTGAGTATGAAAACTCTGAGATCGATCGGAAATTAGATCCGAAGTTTAATCCTACTTTATCGAATTGAGCATACCAAGCTTCCGCTGTCTGAGATTCGGTTTTTGTAGCACGCTCAGGACCAGGCAGTAAGCAGAGACTATCATTGGGGATCAAGCCAACCAATCCCGTAGCATGCTCGATACTAACTTTGTCGACGACTGTAGATATAGTGAATGTCCACCAGTTCTTAGCCAAATTAGAATAGGTTACACGTTGCCGCCTCAGTTCTGTAAAGACTTCCACTTTCATGCCAGCGACCAGAGTCAGAGTCCGTTGAAAGGAAATCTGCTTGAGCTCGAGAGTATACTCGCTGGGATTCACTGAAGCTAGTTGTTGACAAGCTCTACAAGCCATTGCAATATAGCCTGCAGCTGGAAAGACGATGTTCCCTTGAATTTTATGTTCCTCCAACCATGGAACGTCATCAGTACTGAGCAATCTCCGCCAGGCGAATGTTGTCATGCTCGTACCAACAATAGCGTGCCCCAAAAGTTCGTCATGAGGGAATTGTCGGTTCCGACTCTCGATGCTGATCCTCGATTCGTGCCAAGGCAGGCTTGAAAAATCCCATCTGTACTTTGGCAAGTTCACAAGCACCTTAGGCTGTCTAGTAAGTGTGTGGTTGACCTTACCAAATGAGACTGGGTAATCCAGCATCCATAATTTTCCAATTAAATCAAGCACACAGTCCTCGGAGTCTTTGTCACGCCAGAGAGCAGATAGATATGAGATTTTCTTGTCTGGTTTTACTTCTGAAACTGTTTGCTGAGTTGGTAATTTCAAGGCTCCATGAGGTCCTATCTCCACAAATGTGTATCCGTCCAGTTTTAGGATTTCCGTGATCCCGGATGAAAACTGAACAGGCGACTCCAGATTTGACCGCCAATAAGACGGAGACATCGTTCTTTTATAGTCGACGGGACCCTGAAGTACGGAAGATATCATCTGTATACGTGACCTCATTGATATCCTTTCAGGGGGGGAAGGATTAAGTGATTCCGAATGCTGGATCATTTCGATTAAGTTCTGATATTTAGCTCCGACAATTCTCATGTGATGTGAGTGATATGCAATTCCATTGGTCTTTAATTCTCGCACAAAGCTGCCTTGCTGTGCAAAAGCTTTACTTAAAATTTGAATTGCGGCTTCATCACCGCTAACAGTCACGTTAGTGGGGGAGTTGATACAAGCAACAACTGCCTGCGAAGACAAGCTGTAAGCGCGAATAGTATCCTCAGCAGAGGTAGCGGTTATGCCAACGGCGATCATTGAACCTTTTTCGCCTAAGGAAAAAGCCATATGGCCGCGAAAGAAGGCGATTTCCATGGCATAAGAAGAAGAGATATGACCAGCTGCATAGGCTGCGGCAATTTCCCCTATTTTTCATCAGCTAAAGTGAACACTACCAATTATGATCAGTTGCTAGGTATACTTACCAGATGAATGGCCAATGACATACTTTGGTTGAACGCCCCATGAGTCGAGCAAGTCTACAAGTGCCACCTGAAGCGCTGTACATATCGGCTGTGAGATGTCTGGACTATGAATTCTGCTCGTGTCTGGCGCTGCGAGCATTTCTTTGCTCAAGCTCCAGCTTGGAGGGCTGCGGAGCTTACTAAGGTAGGCTTCCGATCTTAGAATACTCTCTCGAAAGACAGGATAGCCAGAGAAAAGAGATTTGGCCATCCCTGACCACTGTGCTCCTTGCCCGGTGAAAATGAATGTTAATGGATCAGTCTGGAGTCTAGCTCCTGTATTATCGGATATAACCTTAAAAGCCTCGGGCACAATATTCTCGGAAATTGTTGCGGCTCTTGCAATGACATAGCTACGCCATCTCAGGTGTGAGCGTCGCTCGCCCAAAGTAAAAGCAAGGTCCGAAATTGCAACTTTACTATGCTCAAATGCAGCCAAGTCACGAATACGGCCTTGAAGTGAATTGGCGCTGGAGGCAGATAAGGGCAACAAATAGGCCCTATCATTGGTTACATCCACAAATTTGTCAAAGGTTGGACGTTGAAGAATGCAATGTGAATTGCTTCCACCGTAGCCAAACGAGCTAATGCTTGCTGTTGGAATCTGATTTTGCTTTGCAGGAATGGGCCAGGAACGCAATGAGCGAGCAACTTCGATGTTCAGTTCGACCCACGGGATCTTTGACGTCAATCTTTGAATCCCCACGGTTGGTGGAATTGTCATGTGCTCGAGGGCAAGTACAGTTTTGATGATACTGGTGATGCCGCTCGCCGCTTCGCTGTGGCCAAAATTCGATTTGACTGACCCAATGATGAGAGGTTCGTCGTTCTTTACACGCCTAGACTCTGTCGAGAAGACTTGCGAAATAGCTTTAACCTCTATAGGGTCTCCCACAGGCGTCCCAGTTCCGTGGCATTCTACATAAGCCGTATCGGCGCAGTCAAGGCCTGCAGATAAGTATGCTTTTCTAATGACTGCCTGCTGACCAGCTTGTGATGGTTGAGTAATCCCAGGTGTGTTCCCATCACTATTTACGGCAGTTGACATGATTATTGATCGAATTGGGTCGTTATCACGTATAGCATCCGACAGCCGTTTGAGATATAGGGCACTAACAGCCTCACCCCTACCATATCCATCAGCGTTCTCCGAGAATGAATGGCATGTCGATGTATCTGATAACACTCCTGTGCGAGCAATGAGCATCTGCGATTCAGGTGTCTGAATGAGGTTGGCTGCTGCAACAATCGCACCATCACATTCATTTTGCCTAAGGGCACTGCATGCAAAATGCAAAGAATAGAGTGAAGATGAGCACGCTGTGTCGAGTGTGACGGATGGCCCACGTAAATCAAAGACATGACTGATTCGATTTGATAGAATGGTGATACCGCTACCTGTTGAGGTATATCGATGCATGCTTTCCGGGTCCTTGGATTGCATTAGGAGATAGTCTACGGCAAAATTACCGACATAACATCCGATATTTGACCCTGCGACGGTCTCTGTGACGCCTGCATTTTCAAGGCATTCGAAGCAAACTTCCAGCAGTTTCCGTTGTTGCGGGTCCATATAGCTCGCCTCCATGTTGTTTATACCGAAGAAATTGTTGTCAAACAGCCTGACATCTTCATTGATAAAATACCCCCCTCTCATTGAAAGACAACCTCTCCGGTCAGACCTTGAATCGTAGAATGAATCCGCATTCCAGCGTGATTTCGGAAGATCAGTTTGGGCAGCTTTGCCTTCTTTAAGGAACTCCCACATTTCATCTGTAGACGTAACGCCTCCGGGTAATTTACAAGCTAGAGGGACAAAATTGTTAGCCCGCAATCAAGCAGTCGAACAGGTTCGTTGACATATATTGACACTAACCCATGCCAATTATAGCTATGGCGTCGCTACTGCAACGGTCACCCCCAGCATTATTCTCCCTTTGAGCCATGGCGTCTTTGTTGAAGTCGGATTTGCCTTAAGTAAATTTTTGGATAAAGTCCAACTTTAACAATTTTGCAATCATGCCAGGAAAAGATTCCAAGGGATAATTATAAACGCTGAATGATTTATCGTAAACTGATAGGATGTACGCTTGGCCCTGGTTTGACCATCCTTGTCGGAACTTATATGTTTCTGCTATTCAATGCATGAAAAACAAGCGAGTGTCAGCAGAATTCTTTTGAGCTTTTATAAATTTCGCTGACTTGTTGGATTTGGTCAGCATAATTATGCAGGCTGTTGCAGCATATTGATAAGCCGAGAAAGAAATAAGGCAACATGGTTGCCTGCATACTGAAACACCTTATTCTGTACCAGCTTTTCAATTACTTCATAAACAAAAACAAACACAGCGATGACAAACACCAGCTTGATTACACGTCAACCACTAAAAGGTGCTTGGGCTGTCGGTGCTCTGATTGTGAATGCTTTCAAATTACCTGTTTTGCTTCTTTATTACGCAGTCTCATCGACTCGTCCATACCCTCAATGGAGTTTGAAGCAAGCTGTCGCCGCCCGGGCCCTGAGAACTGCCGTCTGGCACTTTTGTGTATTGCGAATCTCTACGCCATTAATACTGAAGCCATCAGCCAAAGAAATTGGGCTGCTAGTCACCATTGCGCCATCTTCCACGCCGGGAGTCTATGGAGGGGTCTGCGAAGATAAACAAATCAAGCCAACAACAATCTGTGGCTACTGGTATCCTTCGTCGTATAATCCTGAAAAGGATAAGGGCAAGAAGATCGTTCTTCACTTTCACGGCGGAGCCTTTGTTATAGGAGACTGCAGACCATCAGAATCAGGCTATGCGGCCGGCCTTCTCACTCAGCATATCGGTAAGACTCTGATGATATCCTACCGCCTTTCTTCGAATGCCGGTGGTCGCTTTCCTGCTGCAATTCAAGATGCGATCTCGGCCTTGCATTACCTTGTTGATCTTGAAATCAATTACTCCGATATTGTCGTCAGTGGAGACTCAGCTGGGGGTAATATCGTCGTAGCATTGCTCAGACACCTTGCCATAGCGGGAACACCAGATCTTTCAGCAGCCCTCCTGTGGTCTCCCTGGGTAGATCTCGCAGCTAGTCTCACACCGGAAACACTTTATCAGTCTCCGCGTCGGTGGACTGACTACATCCCGCCAGAATTTGCCATCTGGGGTGCAAATGCATTTTGTCCACAGGATGGGCCTGTCAGTATGAATGACAAATGGATCAGTCCTGCAGCACATCCTTTTTTTACGAGGACACCAATATGGATTGAGGGCAATGGGCAGGAAATTTTATTTGATCAGATTAAGAAATTCTCTGATGGAATGAAAAGTGTGGAGGGTAACAAGATTTCCTTCTATATCGAAGAGACTGCTAATCATGATATTTTGCTGGTTGGAAACGTTACTGGGTTTGAAAAAGAAGCAGATAAAGCGGCGAAAGCGGCGGGGGATTGGCTGAACCAGCAATAGTCTATTTTCAACAGGATTGCTTTCATCTGCGCGCAGCCTTCACAAAGCAATGGAATGCCCGAATCTTTGTATGATCTTTTCAGCGCCAAGGATGGCGTAGAGCCACCCAGTCTCACGGCAAGAATTCAGCTTGCACTTTGCATCTCCCGAAGTGTGAGGAGCTTTCACCGAGCAGGGTGGCTTCACAAGGATTTGCGTTCAGATAATATTCTCTTCTTTCCGAGAAGCCAAAACGAAAGTAAGGACAGCCCCCAGTATGACATTGTGTCTCCTATCCTTGCTGGTTTTTCTTTCTCTCGATTCGCATCCCCAACGGAGATATTAGAACAGCCTTCCGTAGGCCCTCGGCCGGATATCTATCGACATCCTAATGCGTTAAGCGAAGGTTCCGAGAGCATCAATGCGTTCATGGATTTGTACTCTCTTGGTACGATTCTAGTTGAGATATCAGAATGGCGCGGATTGAAATTTCTTGTGCAAGGTATTGTAAATGTGGATAACGACACTGTCCCGTTCAGCAAGATCGCGCAGGTCCAATCATTTCTGCTGGGCGGCAAAGGAAAAGGCGGCACATCCAAGATGAAGGCAAAGATGGGTGACATATATAGCATGGCGTGCATTGAATGTGTGGAAGTCGGAAATGATAATGACCTTGACAGGGAAGAAAGTCTCGGAGGAGAATTTAGATATCTTTGAGATGTGACAGACCCCGCGCTGTTCCGGAAACACCAGCTTTCAATCATCTCTATATTTCAGTGACTGTCGCCAGTACCCGTGATCCAACAGCCGGATACAGCAAGTATATCTTCAAAGCTTCAGAATAATCCAATGAGCTTTCACGAACTGCCATGCGTCTCAGCTGCTTTGTCTATATCGCTGCTGGCAATCCTTCTGTGAGAATGTCGCAAAATCTTTCCGGTATAGGATTGCGTCGTCAGCGGCTAGATGCTGCTGAAGACGTGTCAAAGTAGCAATCTCTGGGTGGAGCTCAGAGTGTCGCTCGATGAAATTCCGCAACGATTCGGATGTTATGATTGGGGGATTCTGGTGGACTCCCGCTGATGGCTGTGTAGTCATCTTCAGCGACGCGTTGACCGCTGAGCGACAGAACTGACCCAGTAACTTTAGGCTCTTGGCCCGCCCTGCAAAACCCAATTGCACGTGTACAGCACCAACACTTTTTGTCAAAACCACGAAGAAGCCAATCGGCGGTCTGGCCAACGCGCCTGGAGCTTTAAGTACACATACAAAAGTATGGAGATATTCCAAATCCTTGCATTCTCATGTGTGGTCCGTGAAACAACCGTCACAGCGGATCGAAATTCCTTCCGAGTCCGATCCCTACATAACCTAGAATGTGTGCGCGTCGGACGGGCAGACTAGGCAAGTCTTGCAACGAAAGGGCGCTTCCTAATTCGGTAGTTTGTCTTTCAACCAAGTTGGTCGAACCTCGAAGAATCTCACAGTATTTTCATTCGCCGTCGGGTTGACAAGAGCGCCAGTATGGGTTCGATAGAGAAGAACAGCAGCACTGATTTGGATGTTATCATCGTTGGGGCAGGGATTTCTGGAATAAATTCTGCATAGTCAGTATCCCGTCGAGCTCAGTGGCGTTTATCCGCCAGGTCAAACAAGCACTAATAACCAGGCAGCCGTGTGCAAACAGAACTCCCACAATACAAATACACTATTCTGGAAGCCCGAGGAGCAGTTGGTGGAACATGGGATCTCTTTCGGTACCCTGGAATTCGATCAGATTTGGATTTACATACGTTTGGATTTCCGTGGCAGCCATGGTTGAGTCCTCAGTCAATTGCGGATGGGGAATCAATCCGCACATACATCAAAGAATCTGCAGAAGAGTATGGCATCGATCGGAACATTCGATTTAACCACAAAGTCCTCTCTGCAGAGTGGTCGACGGACGAACAACAGTGGTCAGTGTCTGTGGAAGCGGATGGCAGGCAGAGCACACTAAAGGGACGGTGGATCATCTGGGGTACGGGGTATTACGACTACCATGAGCCATTGAAGGCTCACATTCCTGGACTGGAAAACTTCCAAGGCAATGTCGTGCATCCTCAATTCTGGCCGGAAGATCTCGATTACGAAAACAAGAAAATAGCAGTGATAGGGAGTGGTGCAACTGCCATCACTCTCATTCCAAATCTCGTTGACAGGGCTGCCAAAGTAACTATGGTGCAACGCAGCCCTTCGTACGTGCTTAGCGTTCCATCCAGAGACTCGGGTGGGCTCATGAGAAAATACCTTCCATCTTGGATGGCAAGTCAACTCATACGCTGGAAATCCCTCATCATACCCTGGCTTTTCTTCGAATTTTGTCGGACATTTCCAAATTTCGCGAAGAAGACTGTTCAACGTCGAACGCAAGCGGAACTCCCATCTTCTATCTCTATCGATCCACACTTCAACCCTCGTTATGCTCTCTGGGAGCAGCGTTTGTGCGCATGCCCTGACAGCGATTTTTTCAAGTGCTTGCGCAGCGGAAAAGCTGATATCGTTACCGCCAACATCAAGACTGTCACCGCAAATGGCATTGTCACCGAGTCAGGAGATACCGTCGATGCTGACATAATCGTTACCGCCACGGGTTTGAAGATACTACTTGCTGGAGGTGCAAAAGTTTTCGTTGATGGTAAGCCATTCGATTTCTCAGCCAAATATGTCTGGAAAGGTGTAATGCTTCAAGATCTGCCAAACTCCTGCATTGTTTTTGGCTACAGCAATGCGTCGTGGACAACAGGTGCTGACGTTACGGCCCAAATGGTGTGTCGAATGCTCAAACACATGGATAGCAACAATTTCTCCGCAGCCGTTCCTCGAGTCCAGCAAGGCGAAAGCTTGAAGCCAACGCCAATGCTGAATCTCAACTCGACATATATCGAGAAGGCTAAAGGATTACTGCCTAAAAGTGGTGACAAGGGTCCTTGGATTCCTAGATCAAATTATCTCGTTGATTATTGGGTTGCACGGTACGGCAATTTGACGCAGGATATTGAGTTCATTGCTCGTGGACACGATAAGGATTTATGATTTTAGATGCAGCGGCTTTCTTTGATGTTGTATATATACATATATATATATATATGAGACGTATAGATAGTATAGATAGGGGAGGCTCTGAGATGGAGTTACGGTTCATGTTCAAATACACGATATTTAATAAGTTCTTGCTCCTCCCGCCAAGTCATCAACCCTTATGCATATAAGCACCCCTCACAACTTCTTTACGATAGTATCGTACGAGATATCGTCAAAATCCGCTCCAACCAGCTCGACAGCAATATCAGTGATTGCTCCCTTCATGGCGGTCCTACAATAGGTATATAACATTTTGGTCTGTTTTCCCGTTAGCAAAAGTGTATAACCCGAAATCCGTAATCTACATCATTTGTAAGTAACGGCGTGTACACACTTTTATTGCCGCATCGTCTGGATTCCACGCGATAAACACCTTTGAGTGCTTGAAGCCATCCTTCTCATTACCGTGTTGGAAATTATAAACGGCATACCGCCACTCGGTACTAGATAGCTTGGCGGTAAAATCGCCATACTTCGAGGTTCGACCTGATTCATCGAATATGATGGACGTTTTGTCGTCTGATAGCTTGAAGATGATGTAGTTGGGAGACGAAGGCTGTTTCGAGAGCTCGGCGAGTTTTGTAGTGCAAGTATCACTTACTTTGACTCGGCGCAAAACACGGATTGTTAGTTGTTGTAACTTGATGTTTCGTGGCGGGAGTTTTGACGTACTGGGTGGCCTGGGAAGATTAGTGGTTGCGATGCTAGAATCGGTAGTGTGTGCTGTACATACCATCTTTCGAGTTGGAATTAGAAAGAATGTGATGCTCACAGAGGAGAATTTGTATAAAACTTATGAGAAGCAAGAATGCTAGAAATCTATGGTGCTAACCGGTAGAAATCTTTCACCTTGAAGGCTCATCAGGGAGTTTGCTTTTTGCTTATGTCGCAGCAGCTGCGGTGTCGTATTGGCATGTAACTACCGCCGTTCCAAAATGCATGAGAATTCGAGCACCATAGAACTAAATAACCTAACTCCCCTCACCAGACTCGGCAAACTTACCTTGACTGAGTTCATAGATCAGCACCAGGATCTCGCGGATTCATGGACCACAACCACATATGTAAGAGTCACTTATGCATTCCAAAATACCGTCCATTTCTCAACGTTATAGAAACTAAGCCCTATGGATCTCTTTGCATTTAAGCTTATTTATGAGGCTCCGACAATATTGCGAGAGGTGGCGGCAGAAGCTGGGAGAAAAGTCGAGGGAAGTTCTCCGAGATGCAACGATCGGAGCCGAGGATTTGGCGGAGGACTTCAGATCCCTTCTTGACGACGTAGAAAGAATATGTTATACGAAAAACTGTCTTGCTATTTAGAAACCCGCAACTAATTGAGAATCTGAGATGTAGATCGTTCAGATATGCAGCTAATGCAGTGGCCTCAAGACCTCTTCCAGGCCCTCACACTCCTTTGGATCAGCAAAAAACCTCGCTCCCAATTTCTCCAAGACTCTACAACGCTCCTCCATTGTAACCGCCATGCTCAGTTTCCCCGCTTCAGGCTGCTCCTCATCATCAACATCAAAACACAAAGCCCACCCAAAAAACCTACATATCCTCTCCATCCCAACCTGCGCAAAGCGTCTTTGATTAACCTACAGTTTCCCCCCGGTCTTCAGCAGCTCGCATACGAATTCGTCTTCTTTTGCTTGTTCGTTCAGGATAAACGATGAGTGGGCGGGGAGAAACGGTCAAAATTTAGATATGCCATGTCGGCGTTTTCTTTAACCACGACGCCCCCGCGACAGGGCCACGCGTAGATGGTGGATTGAATCGATTCCAAAATTGTTGATCAATATACATCTTCACTTTCGTCCCTCTAGCTAAAAAGTACTGGGGTCTTGCGCTGTTGGACCAATTGTTGTGTTGGACCAATTGTTGTGTTGGACCAATTGTTGTGTTGGACCAACGGTTGAAGACGCAGAATTTTGCAACTGTTTAACCAGGAGTTGCTCAGCAGTGCCTTTGCTTCTGGCATGGCAAGAGGAAAACCAGAACGCTCTAGAAGATACTTATATCACAGCGCATGCTTTCCAATGTTGTAGTATCTTATGTCTGAGTGACAACGCAAACTTTTGCGCAGGCTCTGATGTCTTTGTCCACTTAACTCATCAGAATCAGAAGAATCAACAATTATAAATTATTCCCACTTGGACTCAGTCACTTTGGAAATTTCAACAGCGCAATGCTTTCAACTCAATTTCATGATATTGCCTTTTCCTCTGGCGGTGATCCGCGAATTGAGAAACTCCGCCCAACATCCACGCCGTTTCCCCGCTCTCTTTTTGCGGCCCCATATGCTTTGGGATGTTCCCCACCGTGGGCTTTCGGATATCTTTCCTTAGCGACTCGAGCTTTTAGCTGCATGCCGACATGTCCCCACTTCGGCAAACTTACCTTTCCACACACACAAAAATTCTGTTTGGTCTGACCAAATTGTTCTGTACCGACTCGTATGCAGGTCGTGGTGCATAGGTCTTTTTCTAATGAGGAAATATCTTATCATGAAAGCTTTTCGCTGCCCACCCCACATAGATATCTTATCGTGCGACTCGTGGATTATCTGAGTGATGTGATGGGTGATATGTAGGTAAAGATTCGGAGTAGAATTCTTGTGATTTGACATGTGGATACGGGGATGATTTTGATATAAGTATACTTTTTCTTCTTCCTCTACTTCGTAAGTTCGGCATTTGTCTACCGCTATCACTGTGCTGCTCATATTTGTTGTATTCCCAGAGATCAGAATCTTTGCGGTCTTTCTTGCATCTTTAACATCTGCCTCTCCAGTTGTCTCATTCGCTCGTTGAAGATGATTGAAGCTATATTGACTTCATCATGGAAGTCAAAACTGCTTACACCTCCACCAAAATATGTTCAAGCTTCTATGATAGTATCTGTGGGCGGGCTCTTATTTGGGCTTGATACAGGCACAATCGGTCCATTGACTGTGATGCCCCAATTCGATGAAACTTTCGGGACTCTCTCAGCTACCGTCGTACATATCAAGACTCCATGCTCCCCTACTTAATATTCCTAAATACTAACCAAACTCTCAGCACGGACTAGTAGTCTCAACCATCCTCATCCCCGCAGCTTTCTCATCCATGTTCACCGGCCACCTCGCCAACTACGCAGGCCGTCTCGCCGCCACAGCAACTGGCTCATTCATCTTCGGCATTGGCGCCGCAATCGAATGTGCCTCAGTTGCTCTGCCCATGCTCTTCATCGGTCGCGCCATCAAAGGTATCGGCGAGGGTTTCTTCCTCAGTACATTAGTCGTCTACATCACTGAGATCTCACCCCCTCGACATCGCGGAACTTTAGCAAGTCTCCCGCAACTGATCACTACGATGGGCGTTTTGACGGGCTATTTTACTTGTTATGGTAGTGTGAGTATCGAATCGAGCCTGAGTTGGAGATTGCCGTTTGCGCTGCAGGCATTTATCGCGTTTGTCTTTACGGCGTGTACGTTGTTATTTTTGCCCCAAAGTCCGAGGTGGTTGACGGCGAGGGGAAAGTATGAAGAGGCGAATAGGGTTTGGGAATATTTGGGAGTAGACGGTGGAGAGAGGGAAAAAGTTGATGAAGTTGATGATACAGAAAAGGCGGATCAGGAAGTTAAGACTAAGGATATTTTGGCTGTCTTTGGGAAAGATGCTTGGAAAAGGACGGTGTTGGGCCTTTTCCTGATGGGCATGCAGCAACTCAGTGGCATTGACGGAGTTCTCTACGTAAGAAATCCGACGCCTTCTACTCACCGTGCGAGAATTAACAACCTCTAGTACGCACCCCTCCTTTTCCAATCCGCCGGTCTAACATCCAGCACGGCCTCGTTCCTCGCCTCCGGCATATCCGCTCTCCTCATCTTCCTCATCACCGTTCCCGGCTTCCTCTACGCCGACAAATGGGGCCGCAAAACCAGCACCATAATCGGCGGCATCGGGCAAACCGTCGTCATGTTCATAATCGGTATTCTCTACGCCACCAACTCCGTGCACACAACCTACGGCGCTGCTCGCTGGGTCGTCATTATCTGCATCTACTTCTTCGCAATCATTTTCTCGGGCGCCTGGGGCGTCAGCTTCAGGGTCTATGTTTCGGAGATTCAGAGCGCGAAGACGAGGGCTGGTGCGACGAGCCTGAGTCTGAGTGTTAATTGGGTGGTTAATTGGATAGTGGCGTTTACGACGCCGGTGTTTTTGGCGAAGAGTAGTAGTGGGTGCTATTTTTTGTGGGGTGGGGCCAGTTTGGCGACGGTGCTAGTGGCGTGGTGGTGGATGCCGGAGACGATGGGGAAGAGTTTGGAGGAGATTGATGAGGAGTTTGGGAAGAGGGGGAGGAGGAGCAAGGGAATGAGGGAGAGGGGAGGTGTGGTTAGAGAGGAGG